>PVJX010006601.1:11375-76600 GCA_004027295.1 Dolichotis patagonum | reverse complement strand
CTTTATTCTTAAGTTATAGATCCTCTTGTCATCTTCCAGTCTTTGTATCTTTACTGCCTGCTCCCTTGTTATTTTTAAGAGATCTTCCCTTTCATGACCCCACATTGCAAGCCTGTGTTCAATTTTTGATAGTCTATCTTTGGTTTCTTTCAAGCAGTTTTGCCAGCTTTCTATCGAGTCTTTAGTTTCCTGATAATCCATTTGAATCTGCTTCAAAATTCTAGGTTTTTTCTGAAGTCTTCATTAAATTTTTCTCTCCATTTGTGTTCCTCCATTCTTCTGTGTCTTCTTGAGAGGTACCCAGCCCTTCTTTTATTAATCTGCTTATGTGTTGTTTAATTTGAATTAATATTTCAGTTTTGGTCCTGCTTGCGAGGTCTTGAATATATCTCTTTATGTCCGCTAATGCTGTGTTTGATGTTGCATTTTTGCTGCCCTCAGTCTCTTTTGTATTTACCTCTCCCGGATCAATGTTCTCAGGGTTGGGGGCTGGGAGTGTTTTCTTATTTCTCCCTTTTGTCATGTTTTTGGTGCCTTCCATACAAGTGTACAGTGTAATTCCCAGACCCTTTTCTTGTTGTTTAAGGCTCCTCTAGAGGGCGCTGGTTAGGAGTTTTAACCCTCTTCAATAGGTTATCAGAGATTAGAGTTCACCCACAGGCAATGTGTGCTAGCTCCTCCCTTCTGGACCAGTCAACCTTTGCAGGCCTTCACTGCATCAGTGTGCACTGATCTCAGGGAAGTAACTGGGTCCCCACCAGGGGCGTGGCCTAGTTCAAGCAGATTCCATCAATCCGCTCAGCGAGGGGAGTAACCAGCTGAAGCCACTTCCTTATGGAGTTAGGGCTGTCCTGCCCAAATCCAACATGTTGTCCAGTCGGTTTCCCCTTTCCCGTGAGAAGGTCTTATTCCTATGACTCATCGTGTCCCCGAGAACTGCTGGACTGCCCGACCTCTGACTTCAGCGCGGCTGTGGTGGGAATTCACTGTGCCTCTGGGTGGGTCGTGTGCAGTGCTAGTCCCGGCAAGCTGCACGCTGGGCTGTTCAGCTCCACGCTCTGGCGGCTCAAGCCAGTCGCTTTGGCGCAGATCGCTTGTTCAGGTCGGGTGGAATTCAGGCGTCTTGAGGAGGGCGCCGTGCTCGCTGATCTTATCTTCACTAATAGTAGCCCCAGGACCTCTTATTTGAGCGGGTTTTTGCGCTTTAGTTTCTTTCTGGGTTGTGAGAGTCTATCTCTCTCTGTTTGGGTCTCTCCAGGGTATTTTATTCTGGCACTTGAGCTGTCTCTCTCAGAGAGGGTCTCTGTCCTGCTACCTACCAGTCCGCCATCTTGTCTCTTCGCCGGGAAGAGCTCCTTGTTCTCCCGGCACCCCGACTCAACCACATGGTACAGGTCCCGAGGCGCCACGGTGTCTCCCCTGCAGGACCCCTAAAGTCCGCCATACTCACCTGCTATTTCTTTCTGATGAATTGTCCATTCCATTTCCAAAGTTCTGAAATGGCCAACAGACCACAGAAAGAATTCTCTTTAGTCTCCTGTTTGAAACCAGCAGCTACAGCAATCTGCTGGCCTTGCTTCAGGGCCAGCTCCTCAGTCTTTTAAAGTGTAGCCTCATGTACTTTCAGTGAGTGCTTTTTCTATATATTAATTTTTTCATACTTTTGGTAAAATTTGTTTGACTAATCGTAGCCCATAATATTGCTTTGCTAGTGAGAAGAGGAGATGTCCTGGCAGCTTGGAGTGGTATCCGTCCCCTTGTTACAGATCCCAAGTCTGCAGACACTCAGTCCATCTCCCGAAATCATGTTGTTGACATCAGCGAGAGTGGCCTTGTCACGATAGCAGGTAGGGATATCATCATCTTGTTATTTGAATATTCTATAGATACAAACTTTACTAAATTGTCCTATGAGATTCTCTTATAACTAATGAACAAGGTTTTTTTTTTAGTGATTCTGATTAGAGTCTTAACATTGGTTACCATGTTTATTATAAACAATAGGCAATGTTGGTAATTAGTAAGTTGAAAATGGTTAATTAAAAGAAAACTAATGGTTAGCAATTTTTCTGTAGGTGGGAAGTGGACAACTTATCGATCTATGGCAGAAGATACTGTGAATGCTGCAATCAAGGTTCACAATTTGAAAGCAGGACCTAGTAGAACAGTTGGACTTTTCCTTCAAGGAGGCAAAGATTGGAGCCCCACACTGTACATTAGGCTTGTCCAGGATTATGGACTTGAAAGTGAGGTGAGTAGTCATTACCCATCATCTTACTTGACTTACTTCATCTCTCGCTGTTACCAGCACCAGGGTTAGCAGCCGTAATGTGGCTTCCTTGATTTAGATATTCTTTTGCTGAGTATATTTCTCTGTGTATACTGTGAAAGTAAAGTAAGAAAAAAAAAACCAGTGATCCTTCTTTTGCCACAATTGCCTAAAAATCAATATATATTTAAGTTTCTGTTTTGAAACCTGGAGTACATTTGGTTTATTCCTGTTGCACAGAGCTTCCCAAATTCTTTCCTTCCTAAGTTTAAGGAAGGCTGTTCTTCAGAAGTGATATCATGAGCCAAATGAAGCTGAAGCTTTATTAGTCATTGATACAGTGATACATGAGTAGCTGAGTTAGTGCTGGTCTCAGTACTTGTGAGCCCAAGTGGTTTCTTCCCACAAAATCAAAACCTACTACTCTCTGAGAACTACTAGTTACAGGCTGTAAGAAACCTGAGAAGGTAAGCATGCACTTTTTTTTCCCTTTGTACCTAAAATGTATTGGTAGTCAAAATCCCTCCCTAATGTAATTTTATTTATGTAGGTGGCACAGCATCTTGCTGCTACCTATGGTGACAAAGCTTTTGAGGTGGCCAAAATGGCAAGTGTGACTGGAAAAAGATGGCCTATTGTTGGAGTGCGTCTTGTGTCAGAATTTCCGTATATTGAAGCAGAGGTATGTAAATGATCACATGGGCATTTTTGTCTGCCATGGACTACCATTTCTCTGTTCATTCTTCATTTCCTTTAAAAATTCCAAGTGACTGAGTTTTAATGTATACATGTTAGCTAAGACTTGAGAAAAGTATGTGTCTTCCCAGTATAGATTCTTTCATTCACAAACTAATTCTGAAATGATGTTGATAGTGGTAATAATAAAAATAGACTTCATTCTTCTCCATGAAGCTATCCCAAGCCTTGTGAATTCACAGCTCTCCTTTTGTGAATTTTTGCATCTGGAGTATGTATCACCCATTTCTTGCATGATGGCATACCTTCCTGTGACAGTTTGTTTTTTATTTTAAGATTTCAGTCTTGTTTCTAAAGTTATCAAATGTTTTAAACCCTGACATCATACTTTTATTTGTAATCCATTGTGCTTTGAAACACTGGTGTCCAGAAACTCTCCATTTTCCTGTTGATTCAGGGTTTGTGTCCTCTGGTTTCCCCAAGACAGGCTACTTTATAGTCTCTGGAGATAGGACCATAGCATTTCTCTACTCTTCCTTTTCCCAGTTATATAAATTAACTTCCCTATTATGTGTAAACAAAGAGAAGTAAGTGGTTAAACTATGTGAATAGTTAGTGGGGAATGGTGCAGTTTGCATGTTAATGCCAGGTTCTATTCAGGAAGAAGTCATTAACTGTTGTACAGTTTATCCCGAGATAGAAGACTGGTGTTATGTCACTATTTGTCTCATGCATCCTGGAAAAACACAAAGCATAAACAGAAATGTCACGTTTTCAGAGGATCAGTTTCTTAAATGAAATGTTATTTCCTTTTTTAAAATAGTCTTTCTTTAATTTAGGTGAAATATGGGATTAAGGAGTATGCCTGCACTGCTGTGGACATGATTTCTCGTCGCACTCGCCTGGCTTTTCTCAATGTCCAGGCTGCAGAGGAAGCCCTGCCCAGGATTGTTGAACTAATGGGCAGAGAACTGAACTGGGATGAGAAGAAGAAAGAGGTATTGTATAGAAGTCTAAACCACACTTCCCTTTGTAAACGCACCATGGTCTGATCAGTTTGTAGAACTGGTAATTTTTGATGGTAACCTTAAATTTCTTGCGAATTTATATATTTGCTGGGCTTTAGGAAAGTGGAAATACATTCTTGAACCAAAATTTTGTTGTTCCTGGAAAATATAGAGAATGTTCTTAAATTCATTCCTGGAAAAGAAAGATATGAATGATTGTGGGTTAGAACCTCTTCTGGGTTTCATTGAAAGTACTCTTAGAATGTATTTAGTGAAATTCATACCCCTGCTAACTTGACCTTAGTATGACACAGTGGTTTTACTGTCTGATCACCAAGTGTGTAGCATTTATGTAATTTGAGATTTTATATCTAAACTTTAATAATAAAGCTAGTAGTGAGGTTTCTTGTAATAAACATTTTTTTAATAAACATGTTTTTTAATTAACCCAAACTTTTGTGATTGCAAAAGTTTATGACATATTTTCATAAATTAAAAAAAAAATACTTCGGGCACTTACTGGATTTAGTTTCTTTTCCCTTGCTTTTTCTTAAATCCATTTCATTTAGGCTATTTTTATCACCAACTCCTTGCTTTATTAATCCTGGCCAAGCTTACCAGAAATGTTCATTTTACTCAATATGCAACTCTCAGTCCGCATTTTACTTAACCAGTTCTCAGTATCTGAAGTAGTTGGTTCTTTTTTCTTGAACTGCTTTCTTATATTCTGGAAGACTGCTACTTTTGAATTGCATGCTACACCCTCCAAATATTCCCCCACAGACTTCTGCAATCATAAATAGCTATTTTACCCTTTTAGTTACGTAGGCCCAAATGTTACTATATATATTATGTATCATCTCATACCTTCTCTAAATCTATTAGTAAATCTTAGCATGTTTATTTTCAAATAATGTTTCAGCTCAACTTTTTTTTTTTCACATTCAACTCCTGTCACCCTGGTTTAGACTCCTAGTAGCTCTCATATGAATTATTACAGACTGTCCTTTACACTGATGTCTCTGCTTTAACAACTTACACACAAATCCAAACCATTGGATATTATCAATCAAAAATTTAGAGAGGAGTTCTGGGATGGAGATACTAATTTAAGTTGGCTTCTAAGCTATCAAACTGAATTATATCATGGAGAGAGTTAGTGTAGCTAGACGACAAAAGAAGCCTAGAGCTGGTCCTGGAGTACTCTCGAGAAGTTACAAAGATAAGCAAGAATCAGGAGAAAGAGAAAGTAATAGCTAATGAGTAACTGTGAGAAGACTAAGAACACGTTGTGACTCAGAAGGTAACTTAGTCCATTAGAGCTGTTCCCAAATACTATAGACTGCATGGCTTAAACAACAAACATTCCTCACAACCCTAGAGGTTGAACAGTCCAAGATCAAGGGACCAGCAAATTTGAGGTGGGTGACGTCCTGCTTCCTGATCATAGACAGGTGTCCTCTTGCTGTTTTCTCACATGAAGTAAATGAACATTATTTAACATTTGTGTCGTATACTGAATAATCAAGAAAGGACTGGACATCTGGCCTGTCCATAAAACATTCTCATTTTACTCTCGAGTCCCAAAGAGGGTTACATATAAGAGTCAGTTGGAAAATACAGTGGAAAAGGCAGATTTCAAAGCTTGACCTTAGCCTACCAGAGTTAGAGTCTTCAGAGATGAGAACCTGTTCCTATATTTTCAAAATTATCACCTTGTAATTTTAATGCACTGTACTGTAGCATACTGGTGGAGGAGGCTACTGGTCAGAGTGCCTTAATCCTAATCGTGCTTCTGTCTGGGATAACATTATCTCATTTCATAGTTGAGGAAACAGGCTCATGGAGTAAAACCTAGTCAGTACCTATGAGCAGTTACATTGTAAAGCTAGGATTGAAACCCAGTAATCTGATCCCAGAGCATAAACTTTCCCCACTTTGCCCTGTTGCTTCTGCATTAGCTATACTGGTTTGTAACTGTTCTAGTTTTAAGTTGTAGTTTGATCAACAAAAGCTCTGTACAGAGGTACCACAAGAATGAAGGCTACTCCTGTGTTCCTGACAATCACTTTTACCCTAGAGAGGGATTGAGGATAATAAATTCTTACAGAAATTACAGTAAAAATGAATTGAATATGTAGCAGCATATTTTGTACAAAGAATTTCAAACTGTAGGAGGTAGGAGGAGGGAAAATTTCTGTAAATTGGTTGTGTTTGGAAACGAGATTCATTTCAAATTTTGTGAGCAGATGTATGTGCTTTAGAAATACTCTTCCATTTCCCCTTACAAAGTAACAAAAATAAAAGACCTAAAGCTATTATTCAGTACCTGAGACATGAGAGTATTAATGAGAACCAGGGACAAGTCTAGAGAGAACAAAGGAGAGGGAGGAAAAAAAGAATTAAAAGGTTAGAAAGTTGTACTTCTGAGAAAAGGTTAAAAGCATTGGGAGTATTTAACCTGCAAAAGTGAAAGAGGAACAAGGTGATAAATAACTCTCTGCAGATGAATTGTGGTTGTTTTGCTGGTCAGTACTTAATGAGCGACTTGTATACTGAACACTACACCACATATTTTAGAGGAATAATAAATGACTCATAGTTTCAAGGAAGGATCTTGAAATCTAATCATGTAGTTGCCACATACATGTACCTCAAAAATGGATGGATGGGACCAGAGGGTTTAGCTCAGCAGTGTAAGTGCCTGCCTGGCAAACATGAAGTTCTGAGTTTGATCCCCGGTATCCCCCGCACCCCCCTCAAAAAAAAGATATATGTTTTCAACATTTAAAGAAATACTTAGAATAACTGTTATATAAGACCAAAATCCAACCAATCTAGAAACACTATCTAGAAAGGAAGGCGTTGTCTGGCAGAGTTGAGATTTGATAGGGGGCATGGCAAAGACATTTGGAGAGAGACCTTGCCAAATTGTGACTCTCAGGTCATATGTGAAAAGATTAGTACCTGGTCAAAGGAGTAGGAAGTTCTAGGTTAAACAATAAAGAAAAGCTTTCTTTAGATAATTTGGAAACTTTGAAATGCTTAAGTATATTGTCAAGTCCAAAAGAGAACTTTCTTCAAGACAAACCAAACTCTCATTCTTTGGGCTAAGCAACAAGAGTTTTAATATTTCTTAGGACATATTTTGGAAAATGCTTCCCTATAGAATTTGATATAGTAGATTTTGTAACCTTCAGACAAGGAATACAGTGCGTTGACTTTAAAGAAAATAACACTTATGTAGATTGACTGTTGCAAAAACAAATATTTTCAAAGTTCATTTCAATAGGAAGGCAAGGGGGAAACAGTAAAGAAACAAGGTGACTTGACAAAGCAGGCGAACAAACACCAAGTTTAAAACTGGTAGGAGACAGTTGCTCAACAGCGATGGGATACTGGAAACAATTTGGATGCGTATGAACAGTGTCAGGAATTGTCTGAGTGACAGGGAATCAAAATGACTTAAAAATCAAGAAGAATGCAAGTAAGGCCTAACCTAGATCCTGCTTAATGTCACAACCTCTATAAACTCGAATGCTGGAGAGAAGGGAGAACTGTTCAGCTTACAGTTTATTACCAATGTTATTTCCGCACTCCCCCCCCATACCACTTTCATGTGAGAAAATGGCAAAATAAATATTGGTATGGGAGAATAGATACTCTAGGAGGCTACCATTTGTCTCCATTAAAGGCTAAATGAGGTTTATGTTAGTCAGAGACTTTGCTGTTGGGATTAATTACTGTTTATCTGTGAAATATTATAGTGAATGGGAACCAGCAGACAGAGGTGGGAAATGTAGTACCACATTTCAAAAAAGGAGTGAAATGAAAAACATAGTTTGCAGTGTACGTACAAACAGTTGTCTTATCATTGCTATTGGGTGGTCTTCTTAATTACTGCATTTAAGTTTGGTAATTACCTATTTAGCAAGCAGTGGTGATTACTGGAAGCTTATGAGGAAGCAACTTAGGAAAAATCATTTCAGACATCTAGTTTTCTTTTTAGATTGAGAAAGATGATTGTAAAAATCAGGGAAATATAGACATGATGTAGATGAGTTCCATATTTTATAAAATTTCATGTGATCTTTAAAAAATTGGTAGTTTATACCCAGTCAGAACACCATTGTGGATCTCAGAGGAGCTGTCTGATAGCAGATCATTAGCACTTAAGCACATAAGCAGGTTTAGTCTACTTGGGGCAAGTGTTCAGATATCTAGGTTGATGTCATGCATTTTTGGTCTAACCAGAAACTAATGGGTGAATGAGTGCTAACAAATTAAAACAATGAGTGAAAATTATTTAAGTATGATTTAATAAAAACAAATTTTAAACTTTTCATTAGATCAAAAAACAACTTCATCTATTCAAGGTATATTTTACAAGGCACATGTGGAAAAATATATGGTTTTTGTTAACCATATATTTAAACATGGCTGCTCCCAAATCCAATTGCACTCTTAAGCTGCATTAATAGAAATCATGTACTTAGACTGATGAAGGTGGTAGTTTTTTCCCTTTCTAGGTACTTGCCAGATTTCTGCTGGATTATATTTTTTGCTAATAATTGTGTTATATGACAGCGTATTTGCTGTCTGAAAGAAATGCATGGCAGACACATTTGACATCATGTCATTGCAAAACAGTAGTTACACACTAAAAGAAAAAATAACAACTGGAAACACAAAAATTCTAAGGAAGAAAGTACATGATACTATTTTATGTGTACTAAGAAGGTTTATTCTACTATAGCAAAGTGTTGCTCATCCAAAACAAGTTGAAAAAATTGCAAGGAAGTTGATTAATCACAATATAAAACTTTCTAAGAATTGGAGTCATCCTTTTCTGAGCTACTTTCAGAGGAATTAAATTATCTCCCAGTTGTCAGAGCACTTGACGTAGGGTCTTGTTTTTCCATTTTTGGAATGTTATACAGGAGGTGGAGTTAGGGAAGAATATTGTGACTCTGAAGGAAAAACTTAGCTTTGAAATACCATGATTCCTTGTTTGATGGACTATGGATAAATTACATAGGCAATGAAGGGACATGAATTTAAGAAGAGCTTATTGTTCGAGGAAGCATTGAAGTTGACATTTCCAAGGATATGAATTTTTAACTGGTTTGTAGAAAGTGACTGGTCAAAATTGGTGGAACAGCAAAATAATTTTTCTTTATAATAACTAGTGAATTTCCTTATGTGAAGAGAGAAATCTGACAGTGCATAATGCCTTTGTAGATAGAGATTCATGGGCAAGTTTTATTTAAACACGCACACAATTCACTTTTTGATATTTAAACTCAAACTGTTATTTGATAAGTTTTTATTTGCTAACATTTCTAGTTCTTTTTCCTAAGAGGAAGTTTCTCAAAGAAGGGAAAGTATATCAAGAATTTTGTCTTCCCAGGCAACCGAAAAGTAGTATATCTTACTGCTAACATAAGAAAACACATAAACAAATTTCATACAAGCGTGTGTATGTTGTTGGCTTTTTTTTTTTGTTTTTTTGTTTCACTTACTGGCACTTCATTTTAGAGTTTGGGACTCCTTGAAATACTAATATCTTTTGATGGGTAGTTGAGGCATGTAAGCTGTGGTTTGTTTTTTGCAAGGTTATTTCTGTGTAACAGGCACTGTCAAGGTGATAAAACTGTCAAGGTTTATCACAGCAAGCACTTATTGTTGCTCATCTTAAATAAAAATTGCATCTTAGCTGCTGTGGCTCTTCTCTATAACCAGGCTACCTTCAGATCTCATCCAGGTCATGCTGTTTTCATGGTAAGGAAGCAAGAGGCTAAGAAAAATTGTAAAGTTACTTTCAAAGCTTTCATTGGAAAGTTCCATGTATTTTATCCATGTTCCATTGGACAAAGTCAACCACATGACCAAGTTTACAGAAATGAAATTGAAAAGAATATGGGGGAGAAGTGTGTATGTGAGCGCATACATGAGAAAACAGAGTTGTAAACAAAGTATTTGGTAAGAGAATCACCTTGGAGGTACTTAGATGGAAGAGTGACGTGAGGGAAACTAAGGACAGTCTTTGCAGCCTAATATCAGGAAAGTAGAGGGCAGCTTTTCCTGATTGTAGGTATCAAAATTCTGGTGGCAAAATTTCATCATAGTTAACTAACTGGTATCTTCTTTGTTACTGAATGTGGTATTATAGTAGTTGTTCAACTCCTGGATATCTTCCCTTGTATTTGCTTTTTTGTTGCCAAACCATGACAATTTGTTTAGTCCTGCAAGATTTGCTGATCAATACTGTGCAGTAAGAATACTCTGCAGTAAAAAGAAACAATATTAAAAGATGTATCAACATGAATAATTTTGATATGTGAAAGCAGTCAAACACAGAAGCCTACAGTCTATGTAAAAACTTCTATATGGTATTCTAGAAAAAGTAAACTCTAGTTATCAAAAGCAAATCAAAAGCAAATCAAAAGATGCCTGGGACCAGAGGTCAGGGGAAGAAATTCACTAGAGATGGAATGAGGAAGCTTTTTAGGGTGATGGAAATGTGACATCTTGGTTGTATTACAGTATACATCATATTGTATATGTAGAAGTATATTTTATTGAATGTCCGTTTAACATCAGTAAAGCTGAAACAAATGCCGGTATGCTAGTCAAGTAAGTGGAGGTCAGCTTCCTTTTTGAAACCTAAAAGGAAGAAAGACAAAAAAGATCAGTAATTTTCTCGGCAAAACTTTAAACTTTGTGCATATGGCTCTGTTTTAGAAAGAACTTGAAACAGCCAGAAAGTTTCTCTATTATGAAATGGGCTATAAATCTCGATCGGAACAGTTAACAGATCGCTCTGAAATTAGCCTACTGCCTTCAGACATTGACAGGTACTGCTAATGAGTTTCTCAGTTCCTTTTTTCTTCTTATTCTATGTAAGTGTATTTTACTATTATTCAAATGCTGTATTCCAGGTACAAGAAGAGATTCCACAAGTTTGATGCAGACCAGAAAGGTTTTATTACCATTGTTGATGTTCAGCGTGTATTAGAGGTAATATTTGGGAGAGAGGCTTAATATATCTTTGATTACCAGAAGAATATTAAGATAAAAAGATATTATGTAACTTCTTCCAATCTAGTGTTTTCTACAAATAATGCTTTTAATTTTCGAAAGCTTGGTAATGTTAGAAATGAGATGCACATAATTTTTAATCAAACTTCATTTTTCTGTGTATTTATTTTACTTAGAGTATCAATGTGCAGATGGATGAAAATACACTACATGAAATTCTAAATGAAGTAGACTTGAACAAAAATGGACAGGTTGAACTCAATGAGTTTTTACAGGTGAGTTGTGGTAAAAGGAAACAAATATATTTGCTTTTATCTTTTTGTTATCATTATCCTAAATGGATATTCAGCAGTGAATTCTCAAGTTCATTCATTTGTCACTTCACTCTGAAAAACAAGAAAGATTCAAGCCAGCAATGGTTGATTTGTCTGCCGTTAGGGATAAAACTCTACTTGGTGCATATTCCTTTTCTTTCTTTTTATAAGGAACATTCTGTTACATTTGGCAAATTAGATAAAATCCAAGTTAATTATGGCTTAAAGGGTTGAATAAAAAGCATGCTTTGTAAAGGAGTATGTCATGGAATATCACTACTAGACCATTCTTCACTTTCATCAAGAGAAGAAGCACAGTATTTCTAATGTAGAAAGTTAATTTTTTCTGGAAGAAGCTTCAGAAATTACCCTTACAGTCATTTGAGAATTGTATTTACTTGAGAATGTAATTATTAGATTTCACATGCTAAAGAGCCTGAAAAGCAAAAGGTAAGAAACTTGTACTCTTTGGTCAAGACCATGTAGTTTAAACTTTCCATTTCCAATTTTTACCTTATTTAAGTTTCAATTCTTTAATCTTGGAGGAATAAATTTTGTTACTTCAGCTTCATACTAAATGCTACACATTGTTCCTTAAAAGCAAGAAATTCACTGAACCTGTACATTATTTGTAGCTGTCCATAGGAGTCTGCATGTGAAGAATGTATTGGTTTCTAGGCAATCAGGTTATTTTCTGTAGTGCTTCTTGGGCAGGTATTTCAAATGAATGCCAGGTCTTGCTTGCACCATGGCAATGATGAATGCTGAACATGAAATAAATTAATGCTGGGGATTTTGGTCAATGTCAGCCCTTTCTTCACTGTGTCAAGTTAAACAAACAAGATCAAGGCAAAGGAAATGGTAATTGTCTCTCTGGAGATGAGCTGCTGATAAGAGCATTGTTGAATCTAAATGCAGAAAATCTTCACAGGTTGTGTCCAGCATTACAAAAAAGAATGTTTAGTTCTTTAGCTTGCTGTTTAACTAAATGCACATTTTAAATCGAATTTAAAATTTCTGCTTGGGAATTTGAAACCATCTAATTCTTTTTTTTTTTTTTTTGTATAATTTTTCTGGGGAATATTTGTCTCAGAATTAAAAAAAAACTTTACATCAAAGAAATGGCTTATGTTTCATTCCACATGTACTGTAAATAAACAGTAGCATCTAAGGTTGAAAAACCTGGGTTTTAGAAATAATAAGAATTTAATTTTATGGATGCACTATATAGTTTAATTTTTAAGTAATTTCTTGAATTTAATAGAGTTAAGCACAGTGACAGTAATTTAAGCCACCTGCAGGTTTTCTTGTAGAATTTTAAAATAATTATTTCTTGTCCAATTCTAAATGAAAGAGCCTATTTATGCTTTTAGTAAGGACAAATAAAATGTAATTTTCAATGTAAAAAATTCAGACCATCTATTTTGTGAATTATATTCACATCTCAGTACTCCTTTTTATATAATATGATTTTTAGGTACATGTAATGTTTAAAGAAAACTTCTGAGTGTTTTAAGGTTTGTACTATATATGGCTAAAAGAAAACTAGTTTCATCAGTTTTGTTAGCTGTGATAAACTTTGAAGGTCTTCCTGGAATCAGAGACAAAACAATAAATTGTTCTATATTTAGATGTCAGAATTCCTTATATTACAGTTTCTCAGACGTACTTGGGGTTTGTTCAAGCAGAATGTTTTTGTTTTCTGAAGATTAACAGCTCACGTTTATCCTGATAAACACCTATTTTTGAATATTGATGTTTTTTCAGTCATTTTCATGGAAGGATCCCTATAGATATTGCCAAGTTACATGACTTCATTTCCAGATTTGGGCTTTAATGACACTTCTGCATGTAGGAGTCCAACTCTAATAAGCAATCACTTGTGAAACAGCTTTTAATAAGGTCACGAAATTCTGATCCAGCCCCTTGGCTGATGCCTCTGACTCCTTTTGAGAGCTGTTTTAAAGAAATACACCCCTACAGGCTAAAAGCTATAACTTAAAAATATTTCAATAATATTCATATGTATTTTTTCTGATACATAGCTCTGTCCTAAAGTTAAAAAAAAAGATTGGTGAAATGAAATCAAGAAAAGCAAATAGTTAAAAACCACATCAACTTCAAATGGAAGAAAAAATCCTTATGTTCATAATTGCAAGGTGCTTTCCAGATTAAAGGCCTTTGCCTGCTGACTGCATGTAATTTCAAGACTAATTCTGATTTTATCCATTGGATAAAAATGAATTAGCTAAAATCTGGGCTGTAGAGTGCTTTTAATTCTTAGGGTAAGTCTCTGGGTCCATTTTCAAGGACTTAAAGGTAAATTACTTTAAAAAGTCTTTAAGGAATTTGGATTTAGGGAACTTGAATTAGTTAAGTATAGTAACACTGAAAAAAGGATAAATATAGGTCATAGTTTGTCTTTCTTCAATCCTTGAGGTACTCTTTTAAGATTTTTCAATGCAATTAAAGACCCAATATTTGAAATCGCTTAAAAACATTGTGCCCTGCCCTAGCCCATTAAGGAACAAAAAGTAACATACTTACTTTTAAAGACAGAACCATTTGGCAGTAGATGTCATTTTTGCAGCGGCGATGAAATACGTGTCCTTTCCCCATTTTTAAAATGTTAAAAAACTTCATTATGTAAGCTGCAATATTTGCTGTGGTTGTTAATGGAGCACTTAGTTGCATCTCCCTGTTGCAGTGGTATCTATGAAGAGCTGGGAGGAAGGGAATACTGTGGCTTGCTTTCTGAATCTGTTGTATATTTTCTTTTGAAGCTGATGAGTGCTATTCAGAAAGGAAGGGTGTCTGGAAGCCGGCTTGCTATACTAATGAAAACTGCAGAAGAGAACCTCGACCGAAGAGTTCCAATTCCTGTGGACCGTAGTTGTGGAGGATTGTGAGTCTGACCAGTACATCCACAGCCAACCAAAATAGGAACAACAAATCACTATGTAACAACCAGAGAACTTAAATCACTCCAAAATAGTGGCTGTTGTACCTGCTGTTTTTTTTTTTTTTTTTTTAACACTGGAAAACATTCCAAACATTCCAACATTAGGATGTTGATATACTTACCAACCTAATTGAATGAAACTTTATTTGTATTTACCATTCAGTCTGGCTTCCTAAGGTGTATTTTTTCATTTTCAGTGCACATTGATTTCATGTTTTACATTCATTTTGTGACCTGTTAGACTTGACACTCCCTCCTTGATCATTCATGTATTTATTGTAAATTAGTTCTAGAGGCAGAATATTTTGGCAGAAATTGAAGAAAGGAGCTGGAAAAATTTTGTGAAACACACAACTCTGGACATTGAGTTTTTGGAATAGTATTTCTTCTTAAAAAGAGTGACCTGTTGAAATGATAGCCCCGTTCTTCTTCTTGTCTATCTTTTCTAAACAGTATTGCACAAGTTTATATTTTCAGCATGATTGGCATAACTTGAGAGGGAAGAAAAAGTTTAGATCTGGTTTAGATCTGTTTATAAGTCTCAAAGTAAAACTCTGAAAGCTTCCAGAGTTGCAGGTAGATGATAAGGATAGCACTGGCATTTACTGGGAGTTACAGTGATAGCTTCATCTTAGCAGTTCATTTTTTTCCCAGTCACTCACTGCTGGTTTTTTTTTTTTTTTTTTTTTTTTGTGACTATTATAGTTGCCAGGAAGATCTTTGCTTTTCTTACTTTAAAACAAGCATTTTAAGTGGCAAGTTGGATCCAATGGAATGAGACTGTATCTTTCTTGTCTTTATAGTGTAATACATTTATAGTTAAGAACATGTGTTTATTAAATTCACATATAACACAATTTTCCACCCCCAAATCCTAAATTTTGGAACAAGTGATAATTGTCAAACTTGGCCTTTTTAGGGGATTATTTACAGCAGATAAATGTGAATAGAATAGAATAGATGCCAATTTTTAGATGTAAAATAAGGTATATTTCAGTATCAGAGGCTAATCATGCTGCTTGGCATTTTTGTTGTTCTGTACTCTGGTGAAAAACTCTCAGATGACCAAAAAACAAAACAAAACAGTACAAAAATCACACCCAGCACACAGACTAAAACCAAAAATCAGTGTGCATTGAATTTAACAAATAACAAGTAAAAATGCCAATTTGGAATGCTTTTGCTGTATTTTGTTGGCATTTTAACTAGTCTTCTTAATATTAATTGTGCTTCCTATTTTGAAGCTAACTACAGTATTTTTTTTTAAGATTAGTTTCTATATGTCATAGGAAATAAAAGAACATCTTATGGTGGGTTTTCATTGCACATTGAGGTCTTATTTTTTAAACTGGTACATAAAATGCTTTTGTGCTATAATTTCTATTTATGTCAACATTGTAGAGTATCTTTATGCCTCACTCAGTTAGGTAATGAACCTACATGTCCTAATATGAACTAGAGGTTCACTTAACCAAGGCCCCACCCACCACCTCTGAAACCAACAAATCACAGGAAGAAACAGTGTCTTAACTCATTTTGTTTTTAAATGAAGTATAGATTCCCCTTCCTAAAGGACAACCTAAAAGAGTGAGTGATGTTCTCAGGTGTCACTGTGAATTTTTTTTCTTTCAAAGTGTGAATTTTTTACATTAGCTTTTAAAAAAGAAAACAGAAGCATATGACTTTGCAACTTAGTTTTTCTACCAAGGCAATAAATTTACTGTTTAGACCTCCATGATACTAAATAGGTAGTAGAGCTGTCCTTTAAAACATCCAGATCATATACCACAGCATCGTATTGTCTTTCTCTTTTCTCTCCTTTTCTCCAGTTAGATCAAGAGAACAATGATTTGTGTACCCTCTGATTCTGTTAACAGTAGGGACTGGGCTTACAGTGTGACTGGTTTGGGCAAATCTGTGTTTTTCAAACAGGCCTTGATTGTGCACGTTTTGCTGGAATGAAGTTCCTTTAAGGACAAAGAAAGTGTACTTGTCTTCATTTTAGCATATGTGCTTTTGCTTAAAACCTGCAAATTCTAAAATATATGCTCCTTCACCAATCCCAGAGACTCATTTTGAAAATGAATTGGCTTCGGGCCATTACTGTGAGTAAAGTATCAGGCATCACTGTATAAATTCTTATACCTGGATAGCTTCTTTCTCTGGATTAAGCAAAGAGGAAAGAAATAGGAGAATAAGCTCCTTCAAAACATTTCAAGCACAAAACAATGTGTTTTTTTTCTTTTGTATTAACATGATATTAGTTGATTCTGTTGGGGTGAGCGTGCAGATTTCCTTTTATCACTGAGTGATCTGTTTCAAGAGCATTTGAGGGGATTCAGGTGAAGGAAACCCCATCTGTGCTGGAGAGTTGGCCACTCCTTTAAATAGCTCCCACCTCAGTCATAACAGCAGTGATAATGCTGGATTATTTGTCAACTGATGGTTGTTTGCCTGGAATTCATCATGCTTCAGTGTTCTTGCTTTCAGTTTTATCTGAGTGCAACTTGAGAATTTCTGTTATTAAATGCATGCTTTTTATTCTGTATTAGTTTCTGGCTGTGTTTTGTCTGTCAAAATGTGTAGTTTCTTCTTTTGCACCATAAACATTTCAGTCTGATTTTCGCTAATACACTGTAAGGAATTTTTCATTTTCTTCTTTTCCTGTATTTGTAAAGATTTTTTTGGGCCAGGGATTTAGCTTAGTGGCATAAGCGCTTACCTGGCAAGTGCCCTCCCCCCAAAAAGATTTTTTTTGGCATATTAATGTAATCATATGGAAGTCAGTGACTCTAACTTGCACTGTTTTGCATTATGTCAGCCTTCCCTAGGGAATAAAAAAAGTCCTACTATGTTTTCAGAGAATATCAAGCATAATCAAGCTATGTACTGGTGTGGATATACACACTGCATGTTTTTATATGTGGCACTTTTATGTATTGTTTTGGGTTATTGTTCTAGATTGAACTGTTAAATGCTGTGTTTGAGGCTGGGTTGTCATTTTTATAACTGCCTTGGTGTTTTATCGCCATTATTTATTACTTTTGATATATAGAATGAGCTGCATGCATTTATAGAGCAGTAAGATATATTTAATGTGCCTTGTTTTTAACTGAATAAGAACTGAAAGCATGACTCAATAAAACTGATTAAAATGGTCCATTTGCTGGCACTTGATGTTACTTACAGTCAGACAAATAACTTTGATTACTGTTGAAGTTCTTTAAAAAGTTTGAAAATATCTTGAGAAACTGTTTTAATGACACATGTTATATTAGCTTAGAATTTTGTAACTTTATCTCAAAAGTGAAATATCTGTATAGATAGATGTAATTTCATGAGACTACCAGAATTATTTGCATTAATTTGTTGCTGCAGCCTTTAGAGCATGAGTTCTGTATTTGTGCAATCCTATTCTAAAATTACATTCATGCTATTACAATTCAGTTGAGTTCTTTTTTTCCTCCCCCTTCCCCGCTTTTTTTTTTTTTTTCCCCAACCAGAGCCTTTCAGCCTATGCATTCCCAGGCACACTGATGAATTTTATCATAACTAAAATCAATAGAAATGAATGGGAAAGATTACATAATCCATTTTGATCATCTTACATGTCAAGTTTGTGCTGGGTTGCCAAGTGTTGATAAATGCTCTGACAGAAAAAAATGCTATATATTTTCATTGTCAGTAAATCAGTAAAGCTGTTATCAGTTTTAATATTGGGCAAATTTTATAATGCCTGTGTTATTCTACAGGTTTTAATTTGCTCTTGTGCATGGAGTATGTTCTCTATTTGTGGTTTAGGGGTGCTACCTCCTGGTTCAGCATGGTCAAAGGCATTTGTGAGCTTCTAAGGGTTCTTTGAAATTATATAGAAAAACCGAAAGCAGTGACTCCATACAGACTTGGAACAATGAACTGTTTGTTCAGTTCCTGAAAAAAATAACAGTTCAAAACATTTTTCATTGATCGAGCTTACCAAATTTGATAGCACTTTAAAATTTGTAAACATAAAATTTGTCAAAATATTGCCCCCAGTTTTCAAAATTTATAGAAGAGATGGTCCTAAAAAAGGTAAGAAATATGATAGTAGCATCAATATTTTATAACTTTTGTCAACAGTGCATTATCACTGATGTCAGATTTTGCTTGATGGTATTTGTCTTATGAAGGAAAGAAGCAACAGTTTTAAATTGATCTGGTATCTTCATAATGAGGGAATTTATGTATAAGAGACAACACCGATGATCCTTTTGTTCCTGAGCTTTGTATTTTAGGTCTCTAATTAGCTTCCTAACTTGTGAAATACAGACACAGAACATGATGTATGTGAGCACTGAAGCTAGCACAGACAGTTATGCAGGTTCTGTGCTAAGAAGGATGTGGGCCTTTTGCAAAAATCAATAGGTATCTTTATATTTGTTAAATACATGGTCCAACATTACAAGAATCATGTGATCTAAGTAAAATACTGCTTTAGCAGGATTATCAGTACCATTTTTGTTCTGCACATTTGGCATTGACTTGAATGGCTTACCATACTCTACAGTAGTTATTCACATTGGAGTTACTTGAATGTAAGGTTGATAATGTTATAATGTAGGTAATATATCATATTTCATTGGTAGAGACAGGAAGATTAAATCACATAGATCTAGCCTTGAATATTAGAGCATGCCACTTTGTATAGGTGATTCCACAGCTCTGAACCTTTCAACTCCACTGTTACATGTCTTAAGAGAATTGCTGCTCTCATTTCCAGATGCAGTGGCTCCTGTAGAAATAGGGTCGTGCATTTCATCTTTATTGGCTACTGCTAGCTTTTTTTCATTTTCTCAAGGGTTTGGGACATGATAGGTAGATGGATAGATAGGAAGAAATTTATTTATTTATTTATTTTTGGCTCTGATACCTATAGAAGAACAGTTTTGTTCAAGGAGAATCTTAAATTGGTGAGTGATTTTTCACACTTAAAGGATTTCTTTGTTTCAACTTTACACTATCAAACTAAATCTAAATTCCATATTAGTTTTTTTTTAAGTTCCATTTAGGGATATCTGGTTTTGTTTATTTAAATGATCCAGTTGTAATGAGCTTATTAAATATATTACTATTCTTTAATCTGACTTTGATACCATCCTTTAAAGGAGGACATTTAAGTAAGCTAGGTCTTGCTTCCAAAGATTTAGACAAATAGTAACTTACTGTGTTTTATGTGTTGCTTTTTAGATTTTCTCACTGTTCCGTCAATGCCTTTTTTTTGTTTTTCATGCCCATCATTAATGGATTTCCAATTCATTTTTATGCATATGGAGTTTTTCCTTTCCAAGGTAAGAAGCTGTAAATCTTACATCCATTGAAATGACAGTGAGAAATATTTCATTTAATCCCATGAATCATTTGCCATCCTTATTGCAGAAAAATGGCAAAATTATGGTGTACCATGTTTTCATAACCCCCCCCCCGCCCTATGCTCCAATTCATTTCATTATTTGTTTGGCAAGACAGAGTCAGAATCCAGACACTTGTGGTAAACAATTCTGATTTTACAGCAGACTAATCAAAATTTGATAACATTACAAATTAATTCGTCTGGTACTGTGAAGGGTTTAATTCATGTACAAAATATATCATCTGTTTTATAAATAAAATGTAGCTCAATATTAAGGTAAATCCTTTGATTGTTACAATAGTAGAGGTGAAGAGTGCTAAATTCCTTAAATAATGTATACAATTTTCATTGAGTTTCATATGTCAAAGTAGTCATTTATGTCCTGAAAGGTATGTGCTTTTCACTATGTGTTTGAACACTATTAAAAAATCATGCCTTCTTCCAAAAAGGGCAAATTGTAGGCTTTCATTTCACATGTGACCTAGAATGAAATAACGTGTATAGGGACCTCTCTTCACTCCAGTCTTTTTGAGGAGTACCCTTAAAAATAAAAACTGAAAATATTTCTAAGATAAAATGTATTTAAAAGCAATAAATAAACTCACCTACAGTAGTACAGTGTTACTACTAAATGGACAGACTTTGCTGTTGCTCTTAATATCTATTTTATTGTCAGATCATTTAAGGAACCATGGACAGTTGTTTAGATAGTTGAAAAGCCAAGTTTATCCTGATAAATATATTTGTCATAGTGAGCTGCTAAACTGTTTTCAAAATGGGCCATTTTTTAAATGGAGCTTATCCAGCTTGATCCATCCTTTAAGCAGCACTGAACCATTAAATAAAAACCTGGGACAAAATGCCTTTGAAAAGGGTTAATTAGTTTTAATATTGATTTATTCCATACAGGGTGCTAATAGACTAGAACATTTATTTCTGTTTTGGATCATTAAAAACTGGCTTTAGCTTTTGAACAATTTGTTTCTAATAATTAAAAATTAGACCAATTAGAGTAGTTTTAGTATAACCTACTTCCATTTCTTTATGAAAACAAAAGCATAACCATCATTTCACAATTCATTGAAGTCCTATCAGAAACACGATATGTAAAATACCTGAAGTTATTAAGCTCAAGAGAGGACCACTTCTGCTTTAAAAAGAAGGGAGAAGTATAGATGGAGTTAACGTGTGGCATGAAAAATCCCTAGAGCTAAATTGGCATATGTGTTTCCTGGCGACATTTTTTCTCTAACAGTAGGTTTTGCTCCCATCTCCTCCATTACTTAGCTTTCTATGCCCACTGACTTTACACTCAGGAAAATATGACTGCATTGAAAAGTTTACCTCTACAAAGGTGCTTGTCTATCTGCAAGGGATACCTCCCCTACTGTGCTTAGTTTTTGTTCTTATGCTGCCCTCTAATGGATACCAAATTATTTCATTAGATCCAAAACAAAAATAAATTTTCAGCTTCTCAAGGCTCCTGGACCAACCTGTCACCTGCAAATTGTGATCTGATCATTTTTCTCTTTGCACATGTGCTGGTTATAGGAGATGTTTGCACTTACTATGTAGTCACTCTGGCTAAAGTTGTGCTCCTGTTCTGGGCAGTAGAGGGACAGCAATGCTCATTTGTCCTCCTATCAAACTTTCCTTCCCCCACCTACAAGCAGCTAGAAAGAATGATGTTTTGGGAACTTAAAAATGAGGACTAAAAACAGTGTAAGTGCTGTATTAAGATGATATGCTGTATGTTTTATCAGCCACTGGCACCTAGTTCAAAAGACAAAAAAATTAGCAGCCGTGGTTTGGGAATAGGCCTGTACACGAGGTGGATATCAAATCCACACATGAAGAATATCAGCACTTTTCACATGCTGCTTTCTGACACCCATTGCTAGAGCTGAAAACTATCTCTATTGTCCAGTTTGATTGCTTGAATCAAACTGATTTACAGCAAATCCATCTGAGCTTTGATAAATCTATTACAGTTTCATTTCACTGATTTCATTAACGTGAATAAAACCAGCCATGCTTTCTGCATAACTGCCTTTTAATGGCTTGGCCCTGTCACCTGCCTGAATATTAATCCCCCTGACTTATTGCTCCACAGAGGGAATGAGTAATGGGTATTTGAATGTGATCAGCACAGTACAATGCAATTAAGGAAGCAGTACTGTTCTGTGCCTTTAATCCTGAACTAATTTGAATTGCAGTTTGATAGCACAGTGAATCCTGCATAATTATGTAGGGTGCATATTAAACTCTGTGACAAACCGGAGAAGCTTTTAACCATCACAGCTATGGTAGACAAGTGAAGGCTAGAGTCAGAGAGCCCACTATTGGGCTGAGAGCCCAATTAATAGAAAGCCTTCAGCAGAGGAGGCTTGGGCATGCAGCATATCTTGTAACAAAAATACAAAATATTGACTTGCTTCAAATAGATTTTACTTTACAAGCATCAGGGTTTTCAGAGTTCTCTTTTGATTTGCAAGAGGCAATAGTGTCCCTTAACAAAAGTTTGTTTTTTTCTTGGAGCTTTCAGCAGTTAGAAAGCCAGCAGCTGTCCTAACTCACAGCTTCTTAGCTTCTTGATTATTCAGTTGTTTGTTCCTCTACAGATCTGCAAATAGTTCGTTGAGCTAATAGAACTGGTCAGTCAGGAAAAAAATACACACATGCATGCACACATGCACTTGCACACATAAATACAACTGTTTAGCATATTCCATCTTAAAAGATCTTCATTCCAGGAAGTTTGAAAATCATTTCATCAGAAGTCAGGCTTCCCTGAAGTGTATGTATTATATAACAGTGGATTATTTAATGCTGCTATATGGTTGGGTTTATTACTCTATATGAAGTTTAGGGATTGAAAAAAATTCTGTATACTTTGGATCTTTTGTGAATATATTGAAAATTGATTTGCATGATTGCTTAGTTTTCCTTCCTTTAAAAAAAATATACCCACTTCAGGTTATTGCAAACATTGAAGGGTCAGAAATAAAGATATTATCACCCCTATAGTGTGGTCTTTCTTGTCACTGTTAGTTTCATACCTGAATAGAAATAAGAAAATGAGATGTATTAACTTATGTCCTGGGCTAGTTCTGCAGAGAGAAATAACCATAAAAGGTCAGAAATGACTAAGTTGCTGCTGTTAGAGCATTTAATGTAAACAATCAATATCATACTTTTAATGCACATTATTATCCAAATAAAAATGACATTTTGATTCTATTTAACTATTTTTATATTTTACTCTGTCATTTTGTCACAGTAGCTCTAATGCTTAAATGCTTTTGGATGAAATAGAACACAATAAATAAAAAGATGGCTTTTAGTTAAATAGTAGGAGGAAATAGGAGGAGGAGCACACAGGAAATGTGTACATTTAATGTAATACAACCCATGCAGTACTTAAAACTTAGGAATTTCTTTTTGTGCCATCTATTGATTTATTAGTGATACAAGTGATGGTAAATGAACTTCACTGAAGCTTTAGAAAATACATGGAAACATTTCATATTTGAGGGAAATATATATAGCTATGCAGTTCAGAATGCGGTTTTAATCCAGCAAATTGTTATTCAAAATATACTAAATGCAAAATGCATCAGCTAAAATGGAGTTGGGGGAGGGAATGACTTCCCTAAGGGTGTACAATAATATTAGCAGGATTACAGACCTTTAATTTTTTCAATCTAATTGAATCCAATAGAATTACTGTAGGTTCTTAAGAGTCACCATATCCTGCTGGGCTACTCTAATCTAAATATTGCTAGTTAACCTTGTTTTTCAAAAATACATTGGAAAAAGCTAAATGGAGCCTCTTTCCATAATCAGTTTACATTATGTTGCACACTAACTGTTGATTACATTTTCCAGAGATGGATTATTCCTCTTATGCTACCAGAAATTTTTTTTCAGCACTAGCCATTGGCCTAAACAAAATATTTTTTTCTTACAGCCTCAAAAATTTAAGTAATAAGTGAAAATAGATGAATATAAAGAAACTGAATAAAAACACATTACAATTTATATTAAAACATCTTCTGGTGGATTTTTTAAAAAATACAGCAAGTAATTAAATATATAGAGCTCCAGAAAAATAAGCAAAACACAGCATATATTGTTACTGAAAGTCCTGGAAACCAGGAAAAAATATACAAATTATGTTTGATGTCATGCTTTTAAGAGGCTAGCATTGGACTTAGGAAATCAATAAGTTACTTTTGTATATGGAAGTATTTTTCTAACTTTGTGCTTATTTTACAAAATCTTCTTAGATTCTCACTTTTGTTTCATCCATTTATGTTAAATAACAGCATTAACAGCCTATTGTTCCTACTGGGCTTACCAAATATGTCATAGCAATATTTGTTCACTAATGTGTAGAGTTTTTTTAAAAGATACTAATAATGGCTTCTCTTTTGTAGCATAAATATTTTTATTATCTAAGCACTACAAAAATAATAATAATAAAAGCTCCTACTTTACCATTACCTCTGCATTCCCCATCCCCTTACTATTGTTGTTATTTTTTCATCCTAAAACAATTCTAGGCAGCAAGAGTAGTATGTTGCTTGGGCTAAGGCTGGGCTGTTAGCTAAATTAAGCCATTGTGACTCAAAATCCTCCTTTAATAAGGTTCATGCTGTCTACAACTTCATCATTTTCTGCTGAATGATAATTACTTTATTCAATCATGTTCAAGGTTTTAGTGAAAGCTAGCATTGATTGATTAACTTCAATTACCATGCTTACATTTGCATAGATAAAAACTGCTTTTCAATTTGTGAGTGGCACGCCAGTGGAAACCCTGCGCTGATATTTGCATTTCAATGTGAACAGTGAAGAATAAAGGTGGAAGAGAGGTCTGATCAGTGCTAAGCCCTTTCTGCTTCAGTGCTTAAGCATTTTTCCATAAACACTCTTGTTATGATGTTAGTTTGTTCAAACCACTCTGAGGTAACTGATGGAGGCTCCTGTTTACAAGCTTTCCTGACAATTGAACAGTATGGATTAGAGGAAAAAGACTGCTGGCCACCAACTTAAGAGTGAAATGTCCTCCTCTAGCCTAACATAGCAAGTGCCAAATGCTGGCAGAGAGTTCTCCAGTTCCACCTTGTCTGCTACCAATTAGTCCAAACCTGCTCTGCTCCTGCAGTGCTCCTGCTTGTCTCTTTGAGCAGCTGGGGTTGAGGACCACAGACTCAGGTTTTGTCAGTCTTTCTGTCCAAAGCCAAGGGAAAGCTCAGAGTTTATATGAATAATTCTTTTCATTGTTACCAAACGGGTCCTATAGCCAATATTTACTTATAGTAGGCATATTGAAAATTAACTTGTGTATTTGAGTAACTGGATTTTTAGCACTCATTTAAGATATGTATTTTGCCCTGTTTTACCTGTTGGTGGTTCAGGAGTGCAGAGATGCGGTGGAGGTTTCTTTGCCTTTTCTGCATATCTCAGATTAATTGGGGCCATATTATTCCTTAATCAACCATGGAAAGTTCAGATTTTACAAAATTACAAAAGCTTCTGACCAGAGAACTATTTCTCAAATTATCGTGATTTTCTTTTTCTTCAAGATAGACAACTTGTGGAATAGCTGACTAATTTAAAGCCTAATAATGTATTTTTGTGGGTCAATATTTTGATTGTAAACATCTTTAGAACCTAGTGATACTGAATAAATCTTTTTGGTTGTAGTATCTTTGAAAACAAAAGTCCTACCACTTCTGAATGTTTCTACTTGAAGTTTTTCCTAAAAGAATAACCTCAGTACTAAAATCTTTAGAAAAAATAAATAAAGCTGTTGTTGAAAATACACTCTCAGATTGAATTGCAGAGTTTACATGGACCTCCAGACTTCCATTCTGGTAAAGTCTAAATGCATAGTGGATTACTTTTACAAATTAAAATCTATGTAAGCCGAACTTCGCAGGCACACCTGTGATCCCAGGACCCCGGAGGCTGAGGCAGGAAGATCACTACACTTTCAAAGCCAACCTGGGCTGTTTTGTGAGTTGAAGTCCAGTCCAAACTGCACAGCGAGACTCTTTTTTTTTTTTTTTTGCGGTACCGGGGATCGAACTCATGACCTTGCGCTTGCCAGGCAGGCGCTTATGCCACTGAGCTAAATCCCCAGCCCATAAATAAATAACTGCCAATGCATGTTGTGTCATGAGTATTAAAGTAATGTTAAGCTAGGTTGGTGGCAGATGCCTATAATCCCAGCACTCGAGAGACTGAGGCAGGAGGGCCGTTGCAAGTCTGAAGTCAGTTAGGGCTACAGACCAAGGTCAAGGACAGACAGAACTGCCTAGGGAGACCCTGTCTCAAATCCCCATCCTCTCAGCCCTCCACCTCAAAAAGTTATTTTAAGACTAAATTACTTAAAGCTTTATGTTTCTTCTGCTAGATTAAAAAAAAAAAATCTGGGGCTTCCTGCAGGTTTTAAAGAATATTTAAATATTGAAATACCAGGTCTTCCTCAAACGTCTCTTACTGTCAATTTTCATTCTGTTCCAAAGCTATATAATAATTAATCTTCAATTAAACTAGGCTATGTGTTACTACAAATTCAAAGTAGTAAGAAGAGTAAGAAATAAGAAGAGTAGTACTACTGTGTGTGGCATACTTGAAGGCTGGTCCTGTCCACTGGGTAGCTTCTGGTCTCCACCTGAAGTACAGCGCTGGATGACTGCAGCTGTGCCTTCCCCAGTGTTGAACTCTTGTCATTAAATCAAAAGGGAGGCAGGGTCGTAGGATGATAACTCCTCTTACTACTGCCAAATGAGTTACATAGTACCTGTTAGCCCTGGGACTGTTGGATAAACAAATGGACAAGCCACTGTTGAAGAGGTAAGTCAGATTGGTAACTGATACGTCAATGATTTTTTTGAATGAAACTTTCTCATTAAAGTTCTTTAAAAGTCAAAGGGAACCAAATAGGAATTAACAACCCAGTATTTAGACTGGCATTTGTGACTGCTTAGTGATTTTGTATTTAAACTGAATTTACTTTGTACTGTTTCTTGGGAAAATGATTATAGAGATGATGGGGGGAAAAACAGTAGCTTTCAGTAAAGAAAAAGAAAATATGCAAAGCAAACAAATTGGAGAGAAATCTAAGATTCTTAAATATAATGACAAAGATGTTCCATCAGTTTCAACAGTTTGGTCTGAAATATCCACCAAAATGTATAGAACTTTCTTTGTAGTTAGTTTTATAACTGGCATGTGAAAGAATGTTATTTTGAAAAGTTAATTTTAGTTGGGTTGGATAATTAAGTGTAGAAAAATGAAGCAGCCTTGGAAGTCAGTGAGTTGTGTTGTCAGATCAGCACATAACATTTACAGGCAGAATAGAAGACGAAAAGACCATTCTTGTAAGCATTGGAACAGGTAAAATAAACCAATAATAATTTTTTAAAAGCTTAAAACCCCATTTTAGAAAACAGGTGTGAGTGAATCACTGTTGTTACAAGTTTGGGAGCTAAATAAGAATTTTGTGTTGTGAAAATGAATTTGAGGAACTAGTTCTAAAAACATTGGGTATATAATCTTGGATAGATTACATTATTGTCATCCTGAGTCAATATTCAGTCATTCATTTCATAAAAAAGACTATTTACCATTTTCCTTAAATTGGCTGTTTCTTGAAACCACTTAATATTTGAAAAGCATATGATTTTAAATAAAGCATACCTCAGTACTCCCCCAAAGCCATTCTTCTGGTCTAGCTTCGTGATCATTTTTACTTCTTCAACCCCAGGCCATTGTCAGTGCCTGTACGACTCAAAATGTTATCCACAAAGTAATCAGTGGACCATGAAGTTATGTAGTCTTATAGGGGTCCCGTGACACTCTTCACTATCCAAAATGTTTCAGTGCTAGGAGCAAGACTCATATATTCCAACACAGCCGTACACCTACTGTCTGAGTTGTGTCAACTCTTTGTAGAAATTTGGAATTTGGATTCACTGGAATCCCTCTTTCTTGTGCATTGGTCAGGCCCATGTTTTCTTCATTCCACATTCTTCTCCCGTTGTTTCTGTTTCCTTCCATGTATATTCTTCTGTTCACAAAGCTATCCTCTTCTGGGTATTATTGGTTAGAGTAAGTTTTCTATAGTGTCAAGTTTAAAAAAAGTTCTTGAAAGTGAAATATTCTTAGTTCTCTTTCAAATACTTTTAATTTTATATGATTAAAGACAGAGACACTGTATTTAAAGACAAGTATTTTAAAGATCCTAGAAAAACTTTATAAAAGTGAACCAAATTTAAAGTCTAAAGAAAGCCTGCATTATACCCTGATAATGGATGTAAATTTGTAAGCTGTTAAGTATATTTGAATGAATTAAGTACTGTATAGTCACTCCAAGTTGAAATCATCTTAGAAGTGTTCCTGAATACAGTGTATAGTTAGTTACATGGAAATATGATTAAAATTCGTAACATCTACACTTACTGACATTTAACAGAAGAAACCAAGAAAAGAAGAGAAACACCTCAGATGAAACTTCAGAAATACTTGTTAAAATTGTTCTAGTTCTCGCTGGTCACCCCCCAAAAAGTAATGTAATCACTTAAAGTGAATTCAGCAGAAACTCATCATCTGCTTTTGTCAAGACTTAGGAAAACAGTTCCTTGCTTCCTTCACTGCCCATCACATATCCCCTTCCTTGAGTTTTCTTTCTGCCTAAGCTGGTAGGAGGTCAGGTTGGGTGGATGTCTGTAACAGTTGCTGGAAGTAGAAAATCATAAGGTTGTGCCAGACAGGGTATCAGGGACTTTCTCCTTCCAAAATCATGCACATCAAGTTTTAAACAGAAACTGTGGAACAAGAAAATCTGATGCCCATTTCCTGCTTAACATTACCTTCTTGCGTCCGTCACCCTAGCATCCCTCCTATCTGTGCAGACACGAGAATACTGAAAAGTAAAGATTGGAATGTTACAATTTTTTTGATAACTCTGTTTTGTCATCTACTAGAATAATCCCTGGCTCCTCCATCTGTAACACAAAAAGGTCATTGTCTGGTTTTGTCACTTGCTTCTCAGTCACTATATGATTATGAAATATCCTAAAGCACTTTTCCTGGTATGACAGTGATTTTATTGTGAAGGAAACAGACATTTTTGTTCATTTAGCTAGGATTAAAATAATTATTTTCCTCTTATCCTTGGAAAAATATAAGCTTTTAAAGAAAGAAATCCAAAAACCTCAGGAGAGTCAAATGAAATTTTCATGGTAGTGCCAGAAAAAAAAAAGTCCCCCTTCTGTCCATACACCAGATCATTTTTTAAAAAATGACATTCAAATGACAATCACATGGCACTGCCTTTGCTGAAGTTGCTATGCACGATGGTGCTAAACTCTGTATTATAATATATGGTACAGATGGCACCTCCAGTGCATTTGTGTAGAGATTTTGTCCACTCCTCCAAAAAGATATATTTACTTACAATGACTCAAAACAGATGGATAGACAAATCTGTCTTCGGTATTTAATACTAATATATTAATGTGCAGATGACGTATAACAATAGGTTTGTTTTCTAGAGACTAATGCAATGGTTGCCATAAGAACACAAATTATGTGTACATTTTAATGCATCTATGCTTCATAATTATGCATGGTTGTGTGCTGTTATAATTGACATAAAATATAAAACAGGTCAAAGAGCAGCTATTAAAACTATTTTTCATTTTGCTTCTTGACAGCCGGCAACATTGGTGCATGGTACATTTAATAGGGCCATACATGGAATGCATAGATAGTTATAGAACTGTGGCCACATTAAAGGGCTCCAGAATTTGTAACCTAATTATTTCAAACATTTTTTAAGGCTGATGATTTTATTTGGAAGTTTCCTAATTTGAGACCAAATAAGTGAAGTACTTTAAAAATCAATGAAAATGAGAAATGGAATTGGTGTGGTGGTGGTGGTAGGTGTGTGTGTGTGTGTGTGTGTGTGTGTGTAAAGACAGCACTTGAGTGAGGGCATTTACATTTGAAAATAATAAATGTTGTTATTTTTCTGCTTAGGTAAAATGGAGCCAGTCCCCACCTAGTTTAGGACTGAAATTGATTAAACTCCATGTAGCTCATCCTCTAATTTTTTGTTTTTCATCACATTTAAGGATCATTTGATTAAATTCTTATTTCCTAAAGGGTTACATAGAACAAGACTAATTTCCTAATTAATCTACTCATCCACTGAGAGAGGTAACCAAGCCTCCTCACCTTAGCAGGCAGGGTGACGGCTTGGGGCACTCAGCAAACCTTTGCCAATGCCAACTTTAAGAGCTTGGAAGGCCTGAATCTCCTCCACCATAACCTTGGCCTCTGATTCTGCTGCCTAAGGATTTGGAGTTCAGAAGACCTCCAAACAGTCTCATTGTCTTGTCAAAACTGCCAGAAGTCCTGGGTGAAATATAGCATATAAAAAACCAACCAATAGCAAAATGTAGGCTTCATTTATAAAAAATTTTCTGTTACTGTACGTTAGAGATGCGTGGATTTTTGGAACTGTAAAACGAAAAGAATAAGGATTCCTTACTGTCATTGTGATATGTCAAAATAGCTGGCATAATTCTCCCTTGTTTCAGAATCTTTATTTTAGCATAGAAAGATAATTCTTTTTAAACAGTTGGGAAAGGATACTTCTTCCTCTTACAGAAACAAAAATCTCATACCCTTTTATGTGTTTTAAGGAGGTTTCCTCTCTTTAAGCATTTTGAATAATTATGCTGTTACATAATGAAGTTAAACTGAGAGAAGCTAAAATGGAATAAGGGCTGGGGCTACTTTAAGTGCTTTCTCTGTATATTGAGATTTTTGCCTCTTTAGAAGCAGGGCCAGGGTATATGCAGACAACAATACAACAACAGAAGAACTGGCACAAATAGTGGAATTAAAAATGAGGTGAGGTAAGGATTATGAAAATTGTTAATTGTTCAACTATTTAAATTCAGTTAAAATCTAATATGCAACTAATTGTATTGCCCATCTCAGGGAGTCAAGTTCAGAAAGAACAGCAATGCCAGTAACAACACAATTCTTATATGTAATTTAATACATCTCAGACTGTAGTCTACAGCTTTGCATATGTTTTGCTTTTCATTATCGTAACAATTGTACGAGTAAGTGTTCTTACTGTCCCTTTTTGAAAGATGAGGAAACAAGTGCAAAGAGATTGATGGACTTGCTCGAGGTCATAATTGTGGTAAGTGGTAGAATTGGGTTTGGGGTTGAGTCTGCAGTTTGAATTGTCTTTAGTTCTTCCTTATGGAGAGATGAGAATGAGAGACATACAAAGCCTGCCTGATCTCAGGCATGAAATTTTCAGTCTCATATATTCTTCACTTCTGTGGCACAACACCCACCACAGCTCCCACCAAATTGCCTAAGAAAACCTCCAGTTAGTGAAAATGATCACAAGACATCAGATAAAAATGCAAAAGTAGGCAGACTATTGTGACCTTACATCTGTAAGCATCTTCCAAAAAAGAATACTTGATTTTACCAGAAATATAATTGCTATGACCTGATATTGTATCTCTATGAAGACTGTCTATAGCCATTTTTTATATTGTGTCATCTCACTTTGATGCCTTTATTGACTAGCAAAGTATAAAAGATATCAAGAAGGCATGTTTTCCTTTTGGTTAAGTTGGTCAGTTCTTTCCCATTTCCACGTGTTGCTGTTATACAAGAATTATAGTTACCAGAACTCTCTGTTCGTTTTGATACTGTTGCATTCCTATCCCATTGTGTTTGTCTTGACGTATCATGGTAAAGTTCCTGACTGGGGTATCCATGTCTCAGCACAGCATCTCAGCCTATCCTGAAAATTCATGCTACTGCTTGGAGATATCTTACTTGGGAATTTTGCATAGTGTTGGAAATTGAACTTGCCTTTTTCATATTGGGGTGAAGTTTTCCATAAAATATTCACATTAGTTGTAAGACAAAATGCTCAGAGTTATAAATATCATCAGCATCAACTAAAGAATGAAGGCAATAGGACTGAATCATCACAACCAATCCAACTTAGGATACTATTCTCTCAGGTTCTCAAGATACATACAGAATAAGTTTTTTTTATTATGTCATGACCCGAGATCACTATAGTGTGTCTCAAACATTGACAATTCAACAAAGAGAATAAAGCTGTTTTCTCCTTCCACATCCCTCTTTTTTTTATACCCATGCATAACTGGTTGCCAAGTTTCTATAAATATTTTCCCCACTTGTCCTATCCTGTTCATCCAAGATTAATTTGAACTTCCACTCATTTCTCTCTGCTGGGAATCTGTCACCTCCCTATTTTTTTCTGCCTCAGCAGCCACTGATATCAGCATCTCACTCCCGTTACATTTTGATTGGTCTCCATCATAGTGACCATTTCTAAAAATCTACCCTTGTCTGGGTTTTCTAAAAATTCTGTGGAGCTCTTTAGCAAGGTGAAGAGACTCCTTATAACCATGCATTTGTCTATAGGTCCAGGCCTGCTCACATTTGCTCTGCACCTCAGTGACTAAGAATTAGTCACTTACACCTTGCCATGCCCTCTCACATTTGTCTTCACACATGACGCTTTTGTAACTAAGTACTGCCCTTTATTTCCACTTTAATGCTACATAAATTTCTATTTTTAAATCCCAGCTCAAATGTCAATTCTCTCTCCTAAAATATTTCCCCTAATTTCCTGTCCCAAGTAGAAAAAAATCATCCTTCCCTGTACTTCATCAAAGTTTTATTATATTTGCATGTATTTTGCTAATTAATACATTAGTTTATTATTTACTTGATTATCTCAGTAGAAAATCATCTCTTCTTTATTAGGAATCTGGGGTTATTCATCTGCTTATCCCCAATGAAATCTTCAGTAAAAGTATAGCAAACTAAGACAAATTCTAGTTGTCTCCTGGATCACCAGGTGGCTGCTTAATACTGTCACTGAGTACAATCCTGGCTGTTGTATGCATGGGCTGCTTTTCTGTCCAGCAATGGGGAGAGAGACCAGGGGTCACATTCTGGGCTTAGTGAAAGGTATCCATGGAGACCAGAGGGATTTGCCCTTGGGAATACTTGGCTGGCAGGGAGCATGCTCACTGGTTCTCTGAGTATCCCTACTCCCAGAACTTTAAAATCCTCTGGAATTTGCACACAGGAGGTTCTGGGGGATCTGTATAGTCTTTCTGTTTCTCAGCTTTGCGTGATGAGGTGAGTGCGGGGACAAGGGTGGAAAGAAGGCAAACATCTTTCTTCTTGCATAAGCATATGCTGGAAACCCTCCTGGCCTCTAGACAAGGGAAAGAGCCAGGCTAAATGTGTGATGCTAAAAGACTCAAAGGGAAAAAAAAGAAAATAGATGGCACATTTTATAGGACTGAAACTCGTAGGCTGTCTAGGAATTCGAAACGCTTTTATTGCTTTAAAAACCTAATGTGGCACTGACTCTATCTATGTCTGTTTTTCTGGTACCGTAAATGGGAATAAAGGGCACTTCTTGTCTCTCAGTGCTGGGCATCCCACTTGTTATTAGCAACACAGGCTTACATTGTAGCCCACATTGTGCCTAATTACAACTAGGCTTTATAAGCAACTAAGGAGGCCGGGTAGATGGTGTCACTTCCATTTCAGCTTGTAGGTGATCTTGGGGTGGAGACTAGGGCTATAAATCTAAAATACAAGGACAAGACTAAAAACGACAAAGACAAGACTCACTTGCCTTTGTATTCTGTTGTTGTTGTCTTGAATTCCAAGTGACAGAAGGGAAAGTAAGTTAGAGACTGTTTGGGTATCAGTGGCACAAAATAGCCTCTGAAAATTATTGTATAAGGCCCTGAGCAAAGACAAGAGCGAAAATTACTGTAGGCTTTTGTTTCTGCAAATGTCAAAGGTTACTAAAATAGGAATGAGGAAAGATGAAATGGAAACTTTTACACAGTATTATGTCATTCTATCTGAATCTCATTCAGGGACATCCAATTGCCCTCTTTCCTCAGTGAATGTCTTTTCTAAATTCTAATCCTCTACTCCAGCCCCATCCCCAATCCTATTACATAAGACAAAAGCAATAAAACCTGAATTAGAAGTGAATGTAGAGAAGGAACGGTTAAAGGAAGAGTATAGTTGGATGTTCATTTACTTTCATGAGAATTAGTTACATTTTAATTGACATTCTAGTGTTAGAAAAATTATGTTTAAAATTCTCAAAGAATAAGAAAGTGAAAGTCACCTGAAATCCTACTATATGGACACAAACACGATTAGTATTCTGGTGACTGTTCTTTCATATGTCACTTTCCTACATAAACATGTGTATTTATGGTGTGTATCACATACACTTTTTATCATGAGCTCTTCATTACTCAATAACTCTATGCCTTACATAGATGAGTCTGTGCAATGTATGAGGCTACTAATCGCATTGTATTCCTTAGGAGGTATTTGCTATACGTAAGTATGTTAGCTGTTACGGCTTGTGTCTAGATGTCCACTCAGTGCATCATGTGGTCGTAGATGGGACTTTGTTTCAGAGGTGGCTGAATCTAGAGTATGTGATTGATTCACAGTACAACACTAAGAATAAGGGTGCTAAGATTAAAGATGGGAGAAACTAAATCAGTTACTGATTGGTTTGGCACTGCTGTAATTCCAGTAGCTTAGACAGAGTGCAATGGGCAAAAAGAAGCTGTGAAGGTCCTTTTGCTTGCTTTGCTACCTTCTGCCCACCGTAAACTGTTCGTCCTCTGTGATGTTTGTCCTCCATGAACTGTATGTCCTCTGCCATACCACCTGCCTTGGAGCCAACTGACTATGAACTGAAACCTCTGCAAACTGTGAGCCAGATGTATGCTTCCTCCCTTCGCTTTGGATGTTGGGCATTTTGTTTCAGCAATGAGAAAAGTAACTAAGACTTTCTGGTTCTTTGGTTCTTTTTTTTGAATAGTAACATCTTTCATGTACTTATTGCCCATTTGTATATACTCTTATTGAACTGCCTATATTCTAAATTTTTTACCCATTTTTATTAGGATTATCTGGTTCTTTAAAGAATTAATTTATAACAAATTATCTTTTACAAGGTATGATTAAAATATACAGTGAATGTTTAAGTTTAAAAATTAACTCAGTAAGACATAGCCATTAATCTCTCTCAAATTACTCCCCCTTGTTTTGAACATACTTATCACATTATTCTTGACATTTTCTGAAGCAGTTCTGAAAGTACTCTTTTGTAAGTGTTTTTTTGGGGGTGTGAGCAAAAATATGGTGAATGCTGCTGCCAAGTGCTATCCAATGCAAAGGAAGGCTTGTGAAAACTTCACAGTGTGTCCTCACCCATCTTATTTACCAGATCAGGCACCATAAGACTTCTGGCTCTTCCTTAGAGTCAACCATGAAAGATAAATGTTTTGAATCAATTCAGAACATTGGGGTAGCTACAACAGTGCAACCGCAGACATGAAAGAAGACTTCTAAACTACTTCAGAAAGTGGCAAGAAAGATGAGAGAAATGTGTTGGAAGTGATAGGGACCATTTAAAGCAGGGTTAGTGACAATATGTCTTTTACAGCGATAATTTTTTAAAAAATTAACCATGTGCTGTATGCTTTGGTCATACCTAATATGTGCATTCAGATATTGCCTTTTGGCTTTATTGATAATTTTGGAATACAAGTGTGTTTTATACCTATTGAATGAAGTAGGTCTTTTTTTTTTTATTGGTACTGGGGCTTGAACTCACAACCACACACTTGCAAAGCAGGTGCTAATGCCACTGAGCTACATCCCCAGTCCCAAATAAGTCTTTTATAGTTTGCAGATCCCTTTGTTAAAAAGCTCTGCAGTCTTCCTCTGTGTATGTGTATAAACACTATTCAGGCTTATTATTTCATATTTTTCAGTTAATCCATCTGAAATTTATTTTTTTGAGTGTGGTGAGGTAGGGATCCATTTTTTTCCTCAGCAAAAAGCCAGTTGTTACAGCACCTTTATTAACATAACAAATTTTTAGTGAAATGTCAAGTAGATTGGATTTTACTTCACCCTTTATTTAATTCTAGTTATTTATTCATTCTTAAGAACATATTATTTTGAATATAAGGGCTTTATTGTGTGTTTATTGTCTAGAAAAACAACGTTGTTTAATAATTTCTTTTTAAAAAATTGACTCTAATATCAGATATCTACTCTTCCAAAAAACGTTTAAAGGAAACTCTTTTGAGATGCTAAATAAAATAGCACAACATGTATATATTAATTTTGAAAGAAGTAGCATTTCTTTAATAATTTTTTTTCCTTCAAAATAATTTTCATCACATGAGCAATTTGTGCGTAGATGGGAATCTTTTAGTGATTCATCTTTATAAACCATACAAAGTGATTAGGCTTAAAAGAATAAGAAATCTTCTCAAACCCAGTAAATGTCTGAGAAAAACTTCAATTCCTGTGATATCTCAACTAACAAGAATCTGTGCAGGGGAAATGATATCAGAAAGAGAGGAAAGGCAAGGAAATAAAGTATTAACCAATGATCTTAGCTACATGCCTTCTAAATCCATTTCTAAGCTTATACTCAAAATCTCTTACACTTGTTCCTTCTCCTTTGTCTTTTTTTTGTTTGTTTGTTTGTTTTAAAACTTACATTTCCCTCAAAATGATATTTGGTCTTGTGTCTTTTTGGCATGTGCATTCCTAATACTGAATGGCTGCTTCTTACTCTCAGTATGAATTTTGCACTGGACAACTTTGAAATATTTTGTGTTTCTTTTCTATTAGAAAATTAATATACCACTGCTACAGAAATCTAAACATCATGGATTTAGCCAATTATGAAAGAAAATTTGCCACAATTTGATCTTTGCTTCCAGGTTTTGTTTTTGTTTTTGATTCTGTCTGCCCCTCCCCCCACAACTAGGAATTGAATCCAGGGCCTTCATAATGAGCTACATTCCCAGTCCTTTTTTCTTATTTTGTGACAGGGTCAGGATCTCATTGAGCCACTAACTTTCTTGGACTGGATTTGAATTTGTGATTCCCTGGCTTGACATCCTAGAATGTTAGGACTGCAGGCGTGCACCTCCATCCCCAGCTCAGAATTTTTTCATTCAAGGGGTTAAACTGCATTTGCTATAACTTCATATTTTCACTTAGCACACACACATGTGTGTATGTAAAAATTGTATGTGTATAAATGTCAGTACATATTATTTTTAATGGTTGTATACTATTCTATTATGTGCAAAAACTGTAATCAATTTCTAGTTACATATGATTGGAATTCTTTCCAAATCATTGATAAAAGTATTTTATGTAAATGTGCAAATATTTTTAGATAAATTAACAGACATGATAGGTAGCTTGTGCCAAGGCCTACATCTTTAAAGTTTTAACCAGTATTATTAAATTGGCATTTTAAAATGTAGCAGTTGGCAGGTGTCTGTACCAACAGAGTATCACCATCATTATTTCTAGGTTTTGAAAACTTCTGACCTTTTCACTTAGCAGTCTGTCAAATAACTGACAAAATAATTTTCCATAGAAGATAGATAATGGCAGGGGTGTGTACTTTCTTTTTTCAATAATCCCTTCTTGCATAGTTATCTTAGGAATTTATCAGGGTTGGAAATACCTATGTTGACTCTACAATTCTGTCCTTATTATTTAAAAAATAGTCTACCTCTAGTTTTAGGGATAAGTTTCAAATTTTGTTTTCACTTGATCATTTTGAACTATTTGAAGTCATACAATTTTACCTGTTGAAGTCAAATATATTCACATATATTGAACGCAGTAAGTGTGAGAAAGCTTTTAAAGATGGCTCAAATGCAAGCTGTCCAAAATGGATTCATGTTCCTTAAAATCCATTAATTCCCCAAATCTTTGGCTCAGTCGTTCATAACAACATTAAAACTGTTATCCACTAACACCCATCCCCTTACCAGCACTAACTTACCAGCACCACTAACACTAACACCAGCTGCTATTTTTAATTCCTCTTTTGCCTTTTTCAATATTTAATACATATATCTGGATAATTCTACTTCCAAATATATCTGCAGTCAAACATTTCCTCATTAGACCTGTACCTATCGTTAAAACCCTCCCATGGCTTACTTTTAAAGGTTGTCTATTATGTGCAAAAACTATAACTTTAATTAACTGTATTCAGAACCAAATTTGCACCCTTTCAAATGTCCTCTAAGACTGCTTACTGTGTTTTCTCATACATTTGTCCTGCTAGTTTGATAAGTTTTAAGGGTTTTGGATACAGTTCTTATAGAATATATCAGAATAGTATTGAGCTAGATAATTTTCTTAATTCAACTGAAATAGCTGGTCACAGTATACATTAGATGAGCATCTTGAGTCAAACTTGAGCATGCAGCCAACCTGAACAAAACGAGCTCAGCCACAGAGGGCCAGATTTCTTAATTAGTTCTCAGTGGTGAGAACATTTTATGCTCCCAAAGTCAAGTACAAATTCTACAAGTGACACAATTCAAAAAGACTTTATAAGAGTGGATTAAACCTGGCCTCCCACTGTCATCTGAGCATCCAAAGCTATATTCATTTATTTCTCACTATTAGTGTTCTTAGAAGCATCAGTGTGCTATAATAAAAAGTAAGGGTGAATTTTATTGCTTGACCTTTGATAGGTGACTGTCTCCCCTCTTTTTGTCATTATTTTTTTCCTCAAACACTGTAGTCCTGTTTCTTTCAAAACATATGTATTATGTGCATTAGTGCATGTTAGTAGGTGTTAGTCAATGAATACATTTTTATACATGTGCTATTAAAAGTAGGGCGAATTTTAAAAGGAAAAATGAAATATAAATAATGTTCTGCTTTTGTTTGGATTAGTTTTATTCAATGTAAGGTAAATTATTTGTATTTTGGAGACTGTATTTATAAATGTTAGGAACAGAATGTGCTGATGCAACGTGTTGACACTTTTTTTTTCCATCATTTTGCTCTTAATAATGAATGCAAATCTTTCGTTCTAAGATTCAAGCAATTATCTCTTGGAACTTCACTAGAGAGATACTAACTCACCAATGTATGGTACTATAAGGGACCAAATCCTTTTGTCTTCATTCGTGCCTGTGGCAGCATTTCTTCCTAGGCTGGCTTTATCCTCCTGTCACTTCTGTGAATTAGAAAATTGCCATTATTTGTTGTAGTCAGTTATTATTGTAAGAGTCACATCTTGCACTTGAAAAGAGAATAGGCACAAATAATTAAAAAATTAATGAATATTAAACTTCTTAATTTCACATTTTTCTCAAGAATGGCTTAGTATTTAGTTTTAGGATGATTGGAATTTAGTTTTTAGTCTTACATTTTAATTGAATTGTGCAAATGGGTTATTTTTATGCACTGAAAATATTTTGCTTTCCTAATATTGACAGGTTAACTGACCCAAATTATTTAACTTCCTCCTGCCTACATATTGAAAACTGATCATTTTTTACAGTTTGAAATCCAAGAAAAAATTTTTAAAGAAAAGTACTTGCTTTTCATTAAATATTTATATAGCAAAAAATTTTGAAACTATGTGGAAATTTATTGGAAAATAGTTAACATTTTTTGAGATATTTTCTATTGAAAATAATTTTATTTTGAGAAACCAAAAGATTCTTGAGAATGCTTATACCTCTCCCTTTTATCAAGCAGAAATGTGAATGAAAAAGTTGAGCTCAAGGCAGCTTTGTGAATTTAAGGGGTAGCAGAACCAAATGATTATAAGTATCCATTAAAATCCAAAAAAAGACAGTAGCATGTCAAAATAAAGTTTCATATTTCCCGTCTGCTTTCCTCTCGGCTTTCTCTTTGTCATCTGTTTGGTAAATGACTGTGTTTGATCTCATCCCACCTGTAAACCTTCACTATATGCCCAATTTTCTACTATCTGTGGCTACAGTCTTTCCCAGCAAACTGTGTCTTCTATCCCATAAAAAACAAGTAATTAAGACACACAAAAAAATCATTGGACCACTACTGCTTAAAGTTGAACAGTCTGAGTATCAAAAAGAGTAACTGGAATTGATTTATGCAATTTAATATTTAAAAATCTATAGGCCTATAATGACAATAAAAAAGCAAACAATAATTAACTCTTTATTGCTACTATAGAGAATGACTTTAACACCAATCCCTTACTCTGAAGTGTAGTAATTTATAGGAAAGTCTCAAACACATCTTTCCTTTTTAGTGCAAATAGTCTTTCAGGGTAGCCCAGATTTGGGCGTCTGGGCTAACAAATTTAGAAGAAATGATGTAAAATCTGTCAACAAGAAAAGCAGACTATTAATAATTTCTAAATCTAGAATATATTAAAATATGGCTGTTCATTATACAATTCTCTCATTTCGCCATATGTTTGAAATTGTTCATAATAAAAAGAAACTGCCATCATGCCAACAAGCAGAAAATAAGATTATAAAGATGGTAATTTGAGTTCAAGAGATATGTATTTATAACACATGCTCTCCATATTCAAAACCACAATTAAAATTACCAGACTTACTTAAGAAAGTTTCTTCAAGGGTGGGTAAGGCATGTAGGCACAGGCAAAACAGTCTCTTTTCCTGATTCAGGAGGTCAAGGAAACATTTATTCCCAAAGATAGTCACTTTGAAGGACTGTGTTAACAGCAGGGAGGAATGAATGCAGGTATGTCTTGATTTACAATGGGTTTACATCTCCTGAACATATGAATAGAAAGCTGAAACTTTAATTCACTGCTCCTAACCCTTGAGACACCATAGGTTAGTTCCATAGTGCCCTGTGGAGCATCTCTTGTTTATTTATCTTTGTGGTCATGAAACTGACTGGGAGCTGCCCTTGTCCAGCGTGACCAGAGAAGACCATTCTACATATGCCAGCCAACAAAAAATCCAAAATTCAAAGGAGAGTTTCTACTGAATATTTATTGATTTTATACTAGAGTCAACAAATTATTGTATGTCAGGGAATGTCCATGAGAAAATATAGTTATTTTTTTACAAGGTAATAAATGTCATAAACTCACATTAATTACAGATTTCATTTACTGGTATTTTAAAAGCTTATACCAACTTGCTAAGACTGTGAGACCAAGTGCAAGTCCTTCTCTCCAACACTGCTCTTCCAGATCTGGAGCTGGGGTAACAAGCGTCTCCAGACTTCTGGTGACTGGTGAAGTTCTTGGCCAAAGGCAACTGAAACACAGCATAACTTACAGTTTTAAACTTCAGTAGCCTCTCCTCAGAGAAAACAGGCAATGGTAGCTCCCTCCTCTAAGAAACTATCAGAGGGAAAGAGAACAGTGGGGTTGTACATTTTAAAACACACATGCACATATTTTGCAAGTGAAAAATAATAACATCCTTAAAATAATACTTACTGACTCTTATATAAATGATTAAGTGAATCCAAGATTTTCTCAGAATATGAGATTAGGTACAATAATAGGAATTTGGTTGTGAAGGAGAAATAAGCTCTAATCTTGATTGAAAATTTAATAAACTTGTGATTTTTGAAAAACTGGTTTTGAATATATTTCGGAGCTCTTGCATTGATATATTTTGAATTTTCTAGCCACTTAATATTTTCACTAATGCAATAGCTAAGTTAACTTCATTTTCCACAAATATTGTATTTTCTCATATATTTGAAAATCTAGCTCTTCTTCCTTTTTCTTTATCCCATTTTATATATGCACCAGTGCCTGTGCTTCCACACTGTGTTCTTCCATTGATCAGATCTCATCATAGTGTTGTAATTACTTAGGCTTTATAATATTTTAGTGTCTGGTGAAGCAAGTTATTCTTTTCTTGGGTTTATTCCACCAGATGAAATTTAAATTCAGTATAATGATTTCTTTCAAAATTATGTCCAATTTTTTATGTCACATTTTAAAAATTTGTTTAGCATTATACCTGTTTGGAAACTAACAGATATAAAATTTTCTTTACATGTATACTTACATGTTTATCTGTAAGTGTATTCACACATACTTTTATCCACATATATTTTTCTAAATGTGTATGTGTATATCGATACCCATTTGTTTGAAGGATTTTTGGACACGTTTAAATATTATTATATATTCATGTGACATTTGTCAAGACTAAAATCCTAACTAGGCATCTTCTCAAGAAGAATAGATGGAGAAAAATTGCAAAACATTCTTTTGCTTTCATAGTACACATATAGCTGTTTTCTTAGGAGTTTGTGACTAATTCAATCAACTGGTGATTATTAGTATCATAAATGGAATCTGTAATTTTATTTATTTATTTGTTTGTTTATTTATTTATTGTCTTTTGGGGACAGGGTTTTACTATGTAGTTCAGGATGGCCTGAAATTCACCTTGTAGCCCAGGCTAGCCTCAGACTCTCAGTGGTCCTCCAGCCTCAGCCTCCAGAGTGCTGAATTACAGGGATGAGCCACCATTCCCCAGTTTGCAGTTGTATTTTAAAGGTATGTTTGTTTATCACCAATGCTACAGTTTCAGCAACTGAGAAATTTAAGTGATTTGAATTTAAATAAAGCTGAGTCTTGAAGTCTTGCCTTGCACTAGCTCATCAGGTAGCTACATGACTGTAAGATAATTAGTAAACATAAGTAACATCTTCAAATGCAGTTGCATCATCATAAAACAGGGATAATAATATTGCCTATGTTGCCCACACATTAGACTTGTTGTGAGGATTAAATCTGATGTGTGTTAAGTGATAATTCAAATGTCTGACTCATGGTAAACTCTCTCAGAATGTCAGCTATCATTTCAGTTAATTTAGGATAAGCAACCATTAAAATTTCTATGTCTTTCATAGGCCTTTTCCAAAATAAACTTTTTTAAAATTCAAAAGAAAGCAATTTGAATTTGTTCAACTTCTTTCCTGCTTTGAATAGCCACTGAAAATAACTATTAGGTTCTTTTTTTCTTTATGTTTTATCTGTAATTCTTTTTTTTTCTTTTTCTTTTTCTTTTTCTTTTTCTTTCTTTCTTTTTTTTTTTTGGTACTAGAGATTGAACTCACAACCTTGCACTTGCCAGGCTGGTGCTTATGCCATTATATGTAATTCTTGGTATGTCTCCTTTATTTTTTACTTCCACTTACATTCTTATTCTCTTATGGGCTTGTATTTATCATTCACCCAATCCAATTTTTGCATTCTACCCAGGAAGCAGGAGTGCAAATTGTCCTGCAACTGGTGGCGTGTGGGTGTCATCGGCCATAGGTGTGCTGTTTCTCTTTTGACTCCACTGTCTTTTTATTTTATAAAATCCATAAGTGTGAATTCACATGAAACTCTATCACTAGTCTCTACTGAATTCTTTGACCTCAACTTAATGCATATGAGAAAGATGCAAGCTACTAATGAATAAGTACTGTGATTCATGAAATTATGTGTTTATGAAATGATGATCTCTTTGTAGGTGTGTTTAGGAAAGAATGCATAAGCTTTTGTAAATCCCTTATCTTCATTACAATTACAATAAATAGAACATATTAACTGAACTTGAGTTCTTGTGCATGAATGTAATACCTATTTAATTTATAGGTACATAAAAATTAAAATACATTATGCCATTCTAATTAACATTAGAGAACTTATGATAATGATTTTAGCTTATGCTACCAATGTTAAGAATATTCTTATCAATGAATATGTAAAAATGAAACAGTATGGCATGATATTTTTGATTAAAGAGTTTCTTTGCCTACTACTTTTTGTTTTAATTCATCATAAGACTTGATTCAGAATGCTAGTATCAATAAAGTTTTTATTTGACTGTGTCTTTACAATAATGTTTTCAATTGTATTCCTGACTGGAAAAAAGAAAACAAGTAACAACTAAGAATTAGTTTAATTCCTTCATTTACATTTCTGAGTTTTACGTTCTTTAAATCAATTTGATCAAAACCACACCATTTTCTACAACTAGCAGAAACATTTAGGTGCCATAAAACTCAAGATTCTTGTCTACTCTTATTGAGCAATGGTCCTTAAGTGATGGCATCCATTGTCAAAGGCATCTTCCAAAAAATACAGCAATTTTTGAAAGAGAAAGGAGATTGTCTTTTTAAGTAATATAACCCTTGTGCAATTTTCTCTCTTTTTTGACCCTTTTTATTTCCTGAGGGTTTTAAGACCTCCAATTTAAAACCTATTATTCTGTAGAAGCTGCTTTCTCCCCTCCCCCAACCGGAACCTTGCTGTAATCTCTGCCCTCTTATTTTCTGACTTTTTCACTTTGCTTAGCACTGAGATGTACTTAGGCTATAACCAGGATATGTGTGTGAATATATGATGTACATCCAATAGTTATATCAGACAAGTAATTTTAAATACATAAAATACTAACCTGTTTTTGCTTTTACACTGTCACAATACAAAGGATTCTTTTTTATTTTGTTCTTGTTGGTTTTCTTTTTTTACAGTGTTGATTTCTATGAGGCCAGATTTTCAAATGATAGAATAATCTCAGAAATAGCTGTTAATGAACCATTATTTCATATCTTCAGGGTGCTTGGCCTTATATTAATAGTGTGGAAGGATCCTAACAATGAAAAATATGTTTCTTAGTATGGTCAGTCTAATTTAAGTAAATACATATAGTCAAGAAAATAAGGTAGACTCTGGTTTCTCACATTCTGGTCACTGTTGGTTGGAAAGGCTTTTTGGAGAAAATTACCAGTGTTTTAAAGCAATGGTCTTCAAATGAGGGTATACAAAGACTTCCCAACGGGAACATAAATGGGAATAGTTCAAAGAGAATCAGTTTTCAGTTTTTAATGTTCCACGTGCTTTCCCTCCTCAGACTGCCTAAGAAGTTGCAAATGTTCTGACTGCCTCTGCCGGTCTCACTCTTTTCCCTTTTCCCTTTTCCCTTAGCCTGGAACTTGACAGTAGTAAAGAGTCTAAGTACAGAGCGAATGGAAAATCTCTTTAATCAAGACACCATGAACAATTATTAAGGGATAAAGTTACATACAGTAAAATTGTATTTCTTAGAATTGATATTTATTCACATTTATATTTTAAAATTAAAATTAGGTAAACTGTTTATTAGTAACGACAACTAAAACCAGAAGAAATATTTTAACTGTATTCATTATGTGCAATATAATACCGTCATTTTAACCTGAATGTTGTGACCAAAGGGGAAAAAAATTTTTTTTTTTTTATGGTACTGGGGATCGAACTCACAACCACGTGCTTGTAAGGCAGGCGCTTATGCTGCTGAGCTAAATCCCTAGCCCCAACCAAAGAAAATTTTAAAAACTAAATTTATATAAATATTATTGCAAAGAATTATGATAAACTGATCAGAAAGGCATTTTAAAGCATAAAATTATAGAAGTTTAGGGTAGCATTTCATAAAAGTAGGATGTAAATATTTCAAGGACAAAATATAACGAAATTTCTCTTTATTTTTTAATGGGTAAACAGATTTCAAGTTGTTACAGTATTTTTGTTTCATTAAAAACATTTAAAATAACAGTGTAACATTTTGTTTTAAAATTATCACTATAGGGGCTGAGGGTTTAGCTCAGTGGCATAAGTGCCTACTTGGAAAATGCAAAGTCGTGAGTTCGATCCTCACCACCACACACACACAAAAATTATCAATACAACATGCCAGAAAATGGCATTTTTTACAACTAATTTTATGAAAAAATATAACTGCTCTAGGTTGTATATAATTAAGCAAAATTAATTTGCCCATATCAGAAGAATATTTAAAATTGTCTTAAAGAATAGTCTCCACTTGGTAGTTAAGTCATTTTTTCTAATATTAAATAGTATCTGTGGTAACCTCATGATAACCAAAAGAAAGTTCCTATCATGGAACTTCCAAAGAAGTCCAAGGGAATTGAAGACATACAGGAGCATAATTATCAGTGGATTTGGGGATATAGATTTGCTTTTGTACTTTTAGTAATTTCAGTAGCATGCAATACATTGCTTTCTAAATACAGGTTTGTCTTGCTAATTCTGGCTACTTACAGGTTGCTAGTTTCCTATCATTGCATTTAGAGTGACAGCTTACCTCAGTTTATCAGTCACTACAATATCAATTCAAGGTCAAATAGACAGTACTGTAGACAAGCCTGAAAGTGGAGTGTTGCTAGAGTTAGGCTGTAAACTAGATAATGTAAATTTCAAGTCTTTCCCTGTGGTGGCAGGGTGAGGCAAGTCATTATCAGCCTACTGCTCTAAGTCCTATCACATGAATTTGTAGGAATAAGTTAAAGCTTATAGATACTTCCTAAGAAGAAAATCAACAGCAAACAACATGTGCAATTTTGGACAATAGATTTAATTACAATACTTTGAAAGACAATAGATTTTGTACAGTAGATTTAATTGCAATACTTTGAAAGAGAATTGAAATTCATACCATTAGAAAAATATTATAAAATAAATACTACTTGAAAGATTAACAAAAATCTTTAAAATCTAAGGGGAAAATACCTGTCTTACCACAAGTGCTAGAATTAGTTACTTGGAGTTGTTTCCCATAAAATAGACAATCAGAAATACTCTTAAAAATAGAAGATTGTAGGATTTTGAACAATATACATTTTTCTGAATCTTGCTTTCTCTAAAAAAGAAACAGTACATTTGGAAATGTTGAAAATTTGCAAATTATTAAAATACTTTGGAAGAAACCAAGCACCTCTTCAATGGGAGGGCTTATAATTTAGAGCTCCAAGCTATATCCTGAAATAGGTGGCGTTAACTTGACCTTAAAAAATACTAATTTTAGTGCATTTTAAATGTCATAACCACATTTACTTTAAGCCCTAAAGCTCCATATTGTATATGGACCTGTATAATGTATATAACTGCATGGAAAAACTCTTAAAGAGGATTCCAAACTGTTAAGAGTGGTTAGATTTGGGAGGAAAAAGGAGTGGAGTTTAGTGAAAGTGACTCATATTTTACTCTTTATACTTCTGTATTGTTTGATTTTTTAAGAATGAAAATGCATCATCTATAGTTAAGAAAAAATACATTTCTGTACATGATAGCACACCAGTTACAGGGTGTAATTCCAGCACTCTGGGAAGCTGAAGCAGGACAATCACAAAGTTTGAGCCCAACCTGGGCAATTTAGCAAAAAGCAAATGTGAACACTCTAGGTTTACTCCCCAGCAAACACACACACACGCACATGCACACACACGGACACACACATGCACACAGAGTGATGCAAACTTGCCTTATTTTTTAATAGAAGACAACAAATGTCTTGAACAGTTAGTGGAAGTAAGCACCAGGCGCACTGTAATACTTGCATTCCTCACCCGCAGCAGCCCTGGATGGTGGGCGAGGTCTGCGTCCAGAGAGCACACACCCATTCTCTTATGGTGTTACTCAGGTCTCGAGGGCCTAGGCCGGTGAATTCACCCCTCAGGTTGTTCCCAGAGTCCTTAGCTGCTGCATTAGGAGGTCAGACTGAGTCAAGGTGACAAGTGATTGCCATGTGAACCTCTCTGCCTTCCTGGCAGTCAAAGTGGGTGTCCAAGAAGCAGTGAAGTGGCTGCATCACTGCGCTGCCATCCCACGTGGGTAACCGCGTTAGCAGTGCTCGGTGGTTGTGTGGTGTAATTTGATTTGTTAGAGTGTGAGTGGTTTATAACCATCATTTGCGAGTAAATTACTTAGCTGTATTCTTCTTTATGACTAGCTGAAAAAACTTACTTGATGGTATAATATAATTTATTCCTGTGAATAAGTGAGTGACCTTCACATCTCAGTCTGTCTCTTGTGAGTTACGGGCCTTTTTCACTGAAGGAAATGGCCTGTGTTTTACCACTGCTCACTATTTCCCACATTCTGTTCCACTAATTGTGTGCATAAATAAGCTAGCCTTCTAGGATGGTGATGAAAATTATATTAAAATAATAAATATCGAAATAATTCTACTTGCTATATAACAAAGTGTCCTGCCAGTAACATTTAACACTCAGGCTTTTTAATTTTTCTCTGTATTGACATACTTTGGGTAGATTGAATCTAAAGGTATTAGTCCCATTTTACAGATGGCAAAACTAAGGACAAAAGAAATAGGCAATGTGGTGTACAGTAGTGCACAGGCAAATCATAGAACATAGCAAGAAAAAAAGTACTAGAAGGGTGGATAGCGTACTTTTGGTACTAGATTTAATTGTGTTCATCTTGCTTCACATAATGAACAAGAGTCTGAAACTGGTTCAAGCATGATTTTGATTTGTGAAAGTTGTTACTAACTAAAGGCATTTATTCCATATTTACAACCAAAGCTAGGCTATAACTTGGAGTTAACATGATGAAAGAGAAGTGAAACAGCTTTGCTTGGACTTGACTTTTATCTTCTGACTTACGGAGAAGAATTTTCAATGACAAAATGAAGAACAGAGAGACTGATTCTCCTGGAAAGGGAATGAATAATAAGATAATACATAAGTATTTAAAATGCACTTAAGCCAAGCCTATATCTGTAGTCCTCAACCTTGGCTGCATATGAGAATTATAGGAAAAGTTTTTAAAAATGCTTGCAGAGATTCTGCTTTAATTGGCTTGAGGTGAGGACCCAAGCAAGGGCACTTTTTTAAAACCTCCTGTGGGATTCTAGTATGCAGTCATCTTTGAGAACCATTGCCGTGGATAAATTAATTATACGCCAGAATTCACAAAGAACTCACAGGTGTTACAGGTAGAGGACAGAAGGGATGTCAGGCAGTGGAGATTTTTTTAAAAAAAAATGTCGATTCTGGAAACCAGAGAACACCAAGCTTGACACTCTTCCTTAATATCATCACGGAGGTGTTGTGAGCACCCTTATAAAAGAAAATGAGGATTATTCTGAGTCACAATGAGCTTACCGAGGGCAAATAATGAGAAGAGCTGTGTGTGTGTGGTATATGAGTAGGGGAAGTTAGTTTCCTGATTTCAGTAATGTATTTGACAAACCAGCTTATAAGATTTCTTGTATAGTAGTTTTTTGGTTGACTTGAGGCGCTTGGACTGTCCGTGAAACACAGCTCAGGAGGTCCCTAAGAGCAGTTGCTACAGAGAAGATGAGGCAGGCATGACTCTGGCTCCTCTCCACAACCTCCCTCACCTTGAACCAGAGCAGCTCTAATTGACCTATTTTTATATCATTATTTTGTAATAACTTTGATAAAGTTTATATTACTAAAAATAAGATGGATATTCCTATTTTAGATAAGGTGCAGATACTGAAGCCACACGTTTTAAGGTAATATCCCATTCATTAAACAGACATGACCACAAGTTGTCATCAAATTAAAAAGAAATCTTATATTATTTCCTAAAAACTCCAATGACAACACTGAAGGTGTGTTTACAAAGGTATGCCTGGAAGGCAGCTAGGAAACTGAATGGTCATCTAAATATCAGAATCAAGAGCAAATAATCTCCTCTGATGACAATGAAAGGCCCATATCAAGATATGATTTTTTTTAGCCATGTGTTAGTTTTCTTGGTTTACCATAACAAAGCACCATACTTGGGAAAGCACAAACAGCAGATATTTATTTCCATTCTTCTAGAGAATGGGAAGGTGACCAGCAGATGGTCAGCTTCTTGCTGCCTTGTCACAAGGCAGAGACAGAGGTCTGGTCTGTCTTCCTCTTCTTACAAAGGTACTAATATCAGAGACCCCATCCTTGTTACCTCATCTAATGCTAATTATTTCCAAATATCATTACATTGGGAATTAGCATTTCAACACATGACTTCGAGGGGAATGTCAATGCTCATTTTATAAGAATGAGCAAATGGGGCTGGGGATTTAGCTCAGTGGCAGAAGCACCTGTCTGGCAAGTGTGAGGTTATGAGTTCAGTTTCAGAACCAGTACTACAAAAAGAAAAAGAAGAAAAAGAAGAAGCAAATGTAAAAGTTGTGTTAAATTGCAAACAAATGATTTATACAAATAAAGGATTTCATATGTATTCATATGTAATTGTAATGAAGCTTTAGATGATCATAATCCAAAATGAGTAAAAAGAGAGAGGTGGCTGTTACAGTTAACATATTACTGCAATCCAATTTTTCTAGGTTACAACAGACTGAGAACATAATCATCATCAATAATAACTAACAGTTTATCCTATGAGCTCACCCAGCGCATAATTGTGAGAATTGAAATTTTCTTCTGTCCCAGACTTTCAAATTCCCTCTTTTAGTTCTGAGGGTCCTCAGGAGACATCTTCCATATGATTGAAAAACTTACTTGTTAGTGTTTGTTACTTATAAGCTGCAGCATTCTTATTTTCCATATTCTATGAAGTGTTAGTTTGCATGAAAGCACGTAGTAAATAATTAAATTCTGTACACAGAACCAATGTGAAATTGTTCTCCTTGGATAGTAGGTGTCAGGATGCCTTATCCTGGTTTATCCAGCCTCCCAGCACTAAATAGCTCTTCTCTGAGCTCCTGGGTCTTCTGCAGACTGAAGTTCCTTCCTGTTGGCCCCTCTTTAGGAATTTCCCTGGCAAGTCTCTTCCAAGGTCACAACCCTTTGTGTAGGTGGCCCTCATCCAAAGCCTGGTCTGTAGGGGAAGATGGTGGGGAGGCTGAAGGGCTCCTTATTCTCAGTCGGAACAATTCGAACAGGTTACCCCATTCAAGGTCTTCTTTGTGGGATGGGCTGAGTCCTCTGCTGAGGCTACACACTGGCCTATTTTCTCCCTCTGGCCCATCTCACTTGCTAGGTGAAGTTTAGATGGGGTCATTCCCAAGGGTTTTCATCCTGAGAAAATGCCCTACAATACTTTTTGCACACTGATCTTCATCTCAGAATTTGCTTCCTGGTAACACTTCCCAGTCACAAAAAAGGGGAGCCAGTTTTTGCTGTGATTTTTATCTTTTCTTCATCTGTAAGTATTTTACAGTGCATGTGGAATAAAGAGTGTATAGTAACTTGCTCATTTTTTTCAAGTGAATATTTAGCATGTACTATTATATTCTCTGAAAAAATAGAAGATATGACTCTGCGGATAATGCTCTGATCAAAATGGAAATAGAGGTCCAGTAAAACATTTAAATAGCAGTAGAAGGCATCCTCATGGTAAATTGCAAGTTTGGGGTAACAGGTGCTTTTTAAGCAAGAGCATAGCCTGAAATATTTTGAAGTTTTGACTAGACTATTCAGAGGTTTTGGAGGATGAATAATATCTTAGGCATTTCCTCATTTTGTACTTCTAATACAAGTTAAGGAACTGAGACTCAGATCAGGCATGTTTCTCCCAAATCACGAAGCTTAAGTAATAAACTTTGAAAGGGGGGTAAGATTTAGGGACAGAGAAGTCACCCAGGTCTTAGCGTCTTTAACCTTCTACAGAATAATTGTTAATCCTGGCTGATCACACCCTTTGTGCGCCAATCATTATCTATCACAGGTGTCAGTTCTTAGGGACACTTTCATTGTCCACAAAGGCACTGTGGGGTCCATGCCTGTTTAAATGAAGGCAGGTAAGAAATTGGAGGTCCTCAGCTGCTTTTCACATTTATCTCCCATGATGGTGACCGCCATCGCTTTTGCTTCTTTGTCTGTGAACCTGCCACCTATCTCTCAGTTTCCTGGGCTCAGTGCCTGGGGCTCCCCTAGCTTGGAAGCAAAAGTCACAAATCTCCACTTTACATGATCTTGATGTCACTTGAAACATTATGGCTTCCCTTTCCTTCAATCCTCTTTTCCTTTGGTGCAGTGTGATTTAAATATCCCCAACATCTCAGTGATATGGTTTACAACTGTACTATTTCAAGTTGACTTTTCATCAGAATCTGGGAAGCTGATTCACAATTACAGGAGTTTTTCTTTTCTGACTGAGACTCGGAGGTACCAGACAAAGGGCAAGGAAGAAGTCTGTATGTCTCTTTCCTAAGCCTGGTCTTGTTAAATAAAATGCGATTGGTAAGAAAGCAAGAAACTCAGTGGGATCTTGAATGATTTTTAGCAGCCTTCAGGGATATAAGATTAGGAGCAATTAGAACTTTTTATAACAGATGGCTACTTGCAAATTGTTTTTTTTTTTTTTTCTATCGGGGATCGAACTCATGACCATGGGCTTGCAAGGCCCTGAGCTAAATCCCAGCCCATTGCCAATTGTTGATAGTGTACTATTTTCAGGTTACTGAAACTAACTCCTAGTTTGGTAGATATATAATTTCTTTAATTAAAAAAATTAAGAAGAGTAATTTATTCTTTATTTTGAAGTCATAACCCACAAATAAAACAGCAATTTCACAAAGCTTGAACTGGGGGGAAAATACCTATTCCCACAATCTTATCACAACAACAAATATAATGTTTATATATTCTTTCTGTGTCCTTTATTTATGCAAGTGGACAATAGAGATAGTGTATTATTTTCTTGTTTTATTTACATTTTCTGTATTTATATTTCTGTTAAGCTTCTATACCATAATTGACTGACTATTCCAGTGAGAATGAATGTAATCTTTCTCCAATTTAAAAGCCTTTAATTTGTTTTTACTTTTCATAATCATAAATAATGCTATGATAAACATTTTTGCTATTCAACTTTTCCTATATATTGCATAATTTCTTGAGGAGTAAAGTAGAATTTCTGATTTAGAAAGGACAAGTACTGTGATTTATGAAACATAAAAGACTAAAAGAAAAGCATCAATTTATAATTCCATTGAGTATTGCTTTATTAGGTAAATCAAAGTCTCATTTTTGTTAGTATTCATATTTTCCATTAATCCTGTAGTGAATTGATTACTAGTAAAAAATTGTTTTCACATAGAAAAGTACAATATTTCCAAGTCAGCATAGTGCAAACCATATAATGGCAGGTTGAAAACATTGCAGGGAGGGGTCCCTGCAGCTTTTATACAATGCGGTGCTGTTAGCACGTGACCCAGGGCAGTAGTGGTGCCCACTTTGAAAATGATGGTAGGAGTACTGGTGAGGGGTAGTGTGTTTGGTCTCATGATGAGTTGCCATATTCAGTCCTGCCCTTAGCATCAAGGACTGAGACACTGAGGTCATGTCTATGCCTAAAGATAGAAACTTCTAAGTGCAACTGCAGGAAGCCTAGCACTAGAAGAGGTTAGTGTATGAAGGATGGATGTAATCAATGGCCAGGGAGACTGTGGCAGTCACTGAAGCCAAAAACTCACATACTCACACATGGGATGAATATGGAGGCTTTTGATGGGGGATGAGGAAAAAGTACTAGAGAATGGGATGAACCAGAAACAGATGTTTGTTACTACAAATAAGCCCTATTTTGTTTTATTATGCCAAGAAAGTTCTGTTTCAGGAAATACAGATTAAAGGAATTCTAAAGACTTTCCATTGATGATGATGACAATTTATGCTTCAAGGTAATTTCAACTATGTGAAAATCATTTCATCTCCACTTTTACATATAAATAAAATAAGAAATTTACATTTTCCAAGGGATTTTTCAGCATAAATTTAAAATACTATATTACAGGGATGCTTTGACTATTGATAGATTGCATGCAAGACTTTTCTTATACTGAATTAGAAAACAGATATATTAATTTATTATTATTATTACTATTATTATTAAGTGATACTGGGGGTTGAATTCAGGGCCTTGTGCTTGCTAGGCAACCACTCTACCACTGAGCTACTCCCCTTATATTTAGATACATTAATTTAGAAATATTTATTGAAAATTCATTCTAGGTAAGGCATTAGGTAGGTTAGGACATTTAAACAATTTATTTGCATTCTTTGATAAATTGAAAATGATCATGTTGATGACATCATTGCAATTAGGGCTATTGTTTCCTCTCATTTTATAAAGATCCTTTTGCCAGTGATCTCTCACTTATTTTTGGTTATTAAATATAATTCATTTGAATAAACTCTTAATTACTCATCTTGCTCATAACAGAAACAGTTATGGTATTCTTAAAGGCTTTCTGTAGATTTTAATTCTATTCAAACTGTTTAAGTTGAGCTTCTTAGGAATACTCATCAAAGAATTTCTAATTTTCATCATATGCTTAATAAAAAATAAAAAAAGTGAATCAGGGCCTCCCATTGAAATCTAATATTTAATCACTGCTGTTTTTATTAAAACTGATATGTGGAGTCTAGTGACAAGAAGTTTCAGCCACCAAAATAAGTACACAGTGGAACCACACAGCAGCATCCTGACCGGCTTGGACAAGTTTATTTTTATGCTGGTTTCAGTGTGTATACCTGGTTCTGGAAGACAATGCAGAGGGAGAGACTCCCCAAAAAAGAAAGGCTCAAAGTACCCTCCAGAGGTTTGGTGACCAGGATGAAGAACAAGCTGAATTTGACTTCTGTTACTTAGATGTCATGTCTAATAAATAGGCCTCTGGCAAATAAGGATTACATAAAGCCCTTAACTCAGATTCTGAAACACGTTCACCTGTTGAAACTTGGAATTTTCTCTTATGGAATATAAAACATGCATATATCCCTTTACCTATATTACCTAGTACTAAAGTCCCTGAGAGCAAATATAACTTAGTGTTTTAATTTAGGTCATGTAACATACTTGGCACATGAATATTACTTTTTATGCATTAGTAATTAAAATTTTTTTCTAAAATATATACTATTGTGGATTTTCATATTCTTCTTTCAGAAGAGAGAAAAATGTAAACCAGTAGAGAAACAGTTACAATGCAACATTCAGCTTGGAGAGGAATGCAGAGAGAAATGAAAAAAAATGTGCTAAGACTTCGATCCCTCGGATTTAATTAAAAGCTGCTCTTTTTGTTTGCCTTTTTGGCATGGCTGCAGATTAATTTTTTTTCATTTTTCTATAAAATTAAAAATGCCCATTGTTGCTTTTTAGTGGATGAAAAAAATTTAAATCAGTCTCTGAAATAAAACTGCAAACCAATAACCAGCTGAATAAAGAAGAAGAAAAAGAAACATAAAGCATCAGGAAGTACCATTTTCTAAAAAGCTCTTCATTTCACTTTTAGTTGTTAAGACTATTTCTAGTGATAGATAGCCAGTTCTTTCATTTTACTAATATCCAACAATTTATTAAGCAAAAAAGCTCTGAGTTAAGGTTCTTAAGAGTAGAGCTTTTTGTTTAAGCATATAATAAAGTGCTGGTCTTCATAATCTTTTTCTTATGCCTACCTATGGTTACCCAGTGTGGGGTTCACTGCATTTTTATTCAGCCAGTCACTGGCCGTGTTGTTCTTGCTGTTGTACTGCTAATGCTGAACCATGTCAGGGACAGAAGAATTTATGAAGCCCAGTAACTGCCATGGAAAGACTTGAGTTTAATAACAGGATAGAATTCTATTATGGTTTGGATTTGTAGAGTTACACCAAGAGGTTTTATTAACAAAAATATAGTAGCAAAACACTAAGATTATATCTTAATCTGGAAGAATTTATAGAAATTATCTAGTTCAAATTCTTCATTTTACAAATAAGAACATTGAAGCTCAACTAATAAACAATGAACTGGAAGAGCATCTAAAGTTTTATACTTTCTGATGCATTGTTGTAACAAGAGGTACTTAAATAAAGGGGCTGATTTGGCTGATACCCATAGATGAGTATTTCTCCATCTGTCGTTTCTAGATATAGTTCACCCATCAGTATGAATTTAGTCTTTGTTTTAAAATATAGATTTTACTATTCTTCAGGTGAGATGAGACCAAAAGATGAGGAGATGATTGCCACTGAAAATATAATTATTCACAGTTCTCAAGAAGGTCCGAACAACACCCAGGGTCACATAGGGAAGCATCAGGCCAGTGGCAGAGGGAGTGGGAAGAAAGAGGCTCTGCGGTTCCTGTGGTAAGGAACAGGTGAGGTGGGGTAAACAGGCTTAGGATTGGCCTCTAGGAATAATTTCAGTGGATTCAAAGTGTGGGGCCTGTTTCTAGTTTTCTAATATATGACTCTTGAATGGCCACTGAATTTAAACACCTAAAAGAAGAGGTATGCGGGTTTATGAGCTTGGGATTTGTCTGAGTGCCAATGAAACAAGTGCTGAGAGGGTAGCTGTGTGCTATTTGGAAGAGTTGGCTACCCCTGTGTGAGTGGCAGTCTCTTCCCAGCTAGCAAGTCCCCAGGTGACAGAGAATCTAGAATAAGTATAAAGAACACAAGACAGTCTTCTATTAAGAAGCAATCATTTTGTTCAGTTCTGATGATCAGCAGTATAATCACCTATGGTGAAGATTTTAGTTTAGCTTGCTTTTCTTTTAAGTCAGAGCATCATAGATAATCCCGTCTCAGGAGTATGTAATACTGTTACAGATGGGTTCCTGATATTTCTGGAGGCACATGTCATTTAAATTTTGACAATAGCTTGAGTTCCCTAGATGAAAAGTGCTGATATGAACCTCAAACATACACGTATTTCTATGACTATCAATGGCATTCCCCAAATTAGAATGATGGATATGTTAATTTAGTTCTGGAAAGATTTTTTTTTTTAAGAGCAGGAACATTTATTAGGGGAAAGGAATGAGAAATACGGATAGCTCCCAAGAGACAGGAGGGGTGGGTCTCAAATAGGTTGTCCTGGAAAGATAACTCTGGGGAAAAAAATCAAACTGGAGAGAGAACCAGGCCTCACACGGAGGTGATCCCTGCCTGGGAACCAGCGCTGTGCACAGGCGGCTACCGGAGTGGGCCAGCCAGACCCAAGCCTCTCTCTGCGAGTCAGCACCATTCACGGACTGCGGAGGGAGGGAACAAGGCTTCACCAGGAATTGATCCCCGCCTGGAAACCATATCATTTTCATAGTTTTGTTGTGTTGGGTTTTATGCTCTTTCGTTTTGCTTTCGTTTTGTTAAATCTGATAGCATGAGCAGCTATTTGAAAGATAGCAAGACATATTATGGTAGCCATTTTGTATTTATTATTGGCCTGTTTTGAAATACTTTATTGCATTCATTGTTTTGGTTTTATTGTTTCTATTCCATTCTGTTCTGTTTGACTTTTACTATGTCTGAAGGTATCTGCAGCTATTTTGAAGACAACAAAAGGCATTATGGTAACTATTGTGGACTGCATAAGGTTTTGAAGTTCTGTATCACTTATACTTGTTTATTTTGATTGGTTTTATTGTTTTATTTTCCTTGGTTTTATCCTCTTTAAAATAAAATTTAAAAAACCAAACTAGACTGAATATTACAATAACATATTCAGAAAGTAGACCTACATATAAGCTTGTGTTCTGCAAGTTGGAAAAAACTTTGTAATAGAAATGATTTTCAGAAAATGGAAGATTGGTCTCCACATGCCATTTTTACCATATTTAACCCAAATGTACCTAAACTTAAATCCAGAGGGCCCAGAATCTAATTAGCTAAAATTTTGAGAGCAGAAGTTTGTCTTATGGAAGAAAAAAATGGATATAGTTGTGGAAACTATGCCTATTTGTGAAATACGTAGAGTTAAACTTTATGCTTACTTTCCTAACACTTCCCTAACAAACTCCAACTTAACTCAAAGCAGCTCAACATAGCCCAAATCACCTTGCCAGGCACCAGTCTTTCCTCAGGTCCCCATACCCAGGAATGCACCATCCAATTCACAGTGCTCTGAAATCCTAGTCCTCCTTTTTCTCTAAGTTAATATTGGTGTACTAAAGCATGTCACTGTAATTTTGTACAACTAGACTTTTTCTAAGTCACCTTAGCATACAAATATGACCAGTTGATCTCCTTCCCTACCCAAAGCATTTGAATATTAAAATGAGAATATTTTTTATCTAAAGGAAACGTCAGTACGAGGCAGGGGTGAAGGTGGATCTTCAGTAAAGTGACAATGGAGTGACACAGTTTTTAAGTAGAGAACTATCAGATGGGCATACCAACTTACTATGCCCAGGTCTCTTCAGATTTGTCTCAGTTAACTGTGAATGTTAGTTGTTAAAGGCTCTGAGAGGCTTTGTAGTTAAAAAAAAATACAAAAACAAACAAAACAGCAACAAAAAAACAAACAAAAAATCCAGTTTAATTTTTAATTAGGCAGGGTCAGCTCCCTTCTGCTCTGCCTATTTTACAGTGCCTTCTCTTTTCTAAAATCCATGTATATGTGTTTTCTAAGATATCCATACTTTCCATGATAGAGACAGGAAATTTTCAAGGAAGAGCAAGGAAAGAAGGTGACACTTGATATTTTGGGGGGTGGGTGGTTTGTGATTGGGATACCATGAAGCTGTAGGAATCATAAACCTAATGTGTATCTAAGGATTGTATTCTATGAAATTTAATTAACCAGGGCCAACATGGATGCAGGGAGAAAGATGGGACATCTCTGTGCGTGAAACTGAAGTATGGGGAATTTCTTATTTTAGGTAAAAACAAAATATTGTATGCATCTTTCAGGTATGCTAGAGGTTATCTAAGACAGCTGAGTCACCCAAATGTGCTTTCTGGCTCTGTGGAGCTGCTATTCTGGAATTCAATACCACGCAGAAATTTTAGTAGGAAAGATCCTTTATCATTGTGCTGCTTTTCTTCATTAGCATTAGAGCTCTATTTGTTGGTTGCTCTGAATTAGGTGGCTTTTTTCAACACTTTTACTTTACCTTTTGATGATCTCTCTACAAACTTCCTGAAGCGCAGATATGAATAGCAACAACCAAACCCCCACACTACCTCCAAAGAAGAACCCATTTAAAACATAGGATTTTTACCTAAGTTGAAATTTCTGCCAATAATTTTACCAGAAGATGTGCCAAATAAGAGAATATTTTTAGTTTCATGAGCTAAACAGCAGATACAGATCAGTGATTGAAGATAAACAATCTGTCAGCTAAATATTTAAAAATAACAAATAGTTCTCTCCTAATATACTGCATTAAATCATTCTTGAAGCTCTGATTAATTTTTGCCAAGGAAGTTCTTGTTTTTTCTCTCTCTGAGAGGAAGATAACTAGCTTGTTTAAAAGGATGTTAACCTTTTCAACTAGCAACTGGACATCTGGGAAGAAAAAGCTTGCTCTGTAGACATTCTCTGCCAGGTAGTTTACATAACCTGTTATTTTGACTTTGGTCTCTGCACTTATTGTAGGTATCATGGTTCTCATCAAAAGAATGCTTTTTTTTTTTTTTTTTTTTTTTTTTTTTTTTTTTTGAGAGACAGGGTCTTGTTATATAGTTCAGGCTAACCTTCAACTCACTATTTAGCCCAGGCTGGTCTCGATCTTTCTGCCTCAACCTCCTGAGTGCTGGAATTACAGGTGTGCGCCATTATACCAGGTCATAAGAATGTTTTAAAATTTTTTTCTTTTTTCCAGTGCGAGGAATTGAACTCAGGACCTTGCGCTTGCCTGCCAGACAGGTGCTATGCTGCTGAGTTATATCCTTGGCTCTAAGAATGTCAGGGATTGAACTCATGACCTTGCGCTTGCCAGGCAGGTGCTTAGGCTGCTGAGCTAAATCCCCGGCCCCTAAGAATGTATTTTTAAAGGGAGCCATTTATAACTCTGAAAAATAGTAATTTTTTTCTCCTCATCATTATCATTCTCCATTGATGACCCTTGAATTTGGCATATCACTCAAAAATCTTAAATAATGTTGTCATGTGAATTGATACTATATTTTATTGAGTCACTTGACACTTTTTAATATTTGTTTGACAAAATGTGTCACTGATTAAACCCTATGGTTCATTTTTTTCTTAAAAATAATAAAATATTTCTGGGTTTGTTTAATAAGAATCATTTAAATTGCATTTAAATTGCTCCAGAGATTCTACATTTTTAATTTTAATTAGAGCTTAAAACAATATTAAAAAAATAATATTAAAGAAAATTAGAACAAACTTTGGGAAGTTTTCAACAGAATGGTAGAAATGTAAAGATTTATAAAAGTTATATTATCAATCTATTTTCTTCAAAGTCATCTACAAATATTCATTTAAGAATGCTTTTTAATTTCTGTGTCATGGAGACTTACCCCATGTTTTACTGGGAATTTGGACCTCAAGAAGTTTATAATCTGATGGTTTGCTAACCCAAGGCTTTACTGTGTGCGGACTTTTAGCTTCCCAAATTCTTACTTGGAAAATTAAACATTTTTGCCTTGAAGTTGATTTAATAATCTATTCTAGATTGTGGCCTGGTGTTTTGACATGACCATTGTAATTTACAGCACAATTTGTAGCAGTTTGTGATCTGAGGTTTGGAGATGCTGCTGCAGCATGGACTTCCCACTCTTCTCACTCATCCTCTGTATCAAGTGTTTGTTTTACCTTTGGTTTATATAAAGCATTATGAGTACAATTATGAACAAACTCTCCCTTGTTTGCAACTTTACCTCTCACATTCACCATCTACGTGAAACATCACTGTCTAAAGGAGGTCAATGGCTGAGGTCAAGAACTTGGGCTATTAAGCCTGCACTTGCATACTACACCTAGGCCCTAGCTCCAGGTCTTTAACTGTCTAGGCATGTAGCCCTAGACAGGTTATTTTAATTTCTTTGTGTCTAAAATCCCTCATTTGCAAGACACAGATACAAACATTTAAAGGCCTTTGCTTTGCACTGTAGGTTTAGTCTGAAGAATTTAATTAGGTAAAAATGCAAGGGCTGTTTCTATAAGGGCTAGTGCAGTTTCTGGGACTGACAGAATAGGGCTTCTTCCTTGGGCTTGTAGCTCTTGCTCCCTGTGTGCATGTTTTCTTATTTGTCCATGTCAAGAACATAATCAGAAAGTCTGTAGTTGTTCTCTGAGGACTTGGGAGGCTTTTCACAGCCTGTTGAGTTAACTAACTCTCAGAGGAGCAGAAACATATTTTACCCCTGTTTTCAGGTTGCCTTCTGTGTTCTCAAGCATGGTTGCATGAAATAGACTGAATGAGGGGCAACCAAGATTGGAGATTTTCTTTTTACACATCATTGACTATTTCCTTTTCTTTTCACTCTGTTTTTTCAGGAAGAAATTACAGGCTTCGCTGCTTTAATTATTATGTCTATTAGAATAATCTAGACTTCTTTGATGCATAGCAGTTTAAATTCTTATTTATTATATATAGCTGTTTGTTCTCTGAATTATTTTTCTCAAAATCAAACCTGCTGTAGCAAATTCTGTCTCTCAAATGTGCCAGAGTTAAAATATATCTTTAAAATGCAAGTAAAAAATATTAGTTGTCACATTTATAGTCACATAATGAATAATATACTAATATTATATAATATAATATAGTAATATTATATAATATAATATAATAATGAGTTGTAATACTGTGATTAATTTGGTAACCATAATAATATAAAAACTTCAATTTGTTTAATATTTCTAATATGCCTGACACTTAACATTTATCAGTTCATTTGATATTTCCAACAATCTTTATAAACATTATTACATTTTAGTGAATAGACTGAGTTGTGGAAAATTGCTGCAGCCCCTCAAATTGCACAAGTATATTTGACTTCAAAAACCACAGTCTTCCTAAAACACATATGATAATGGCTTAGTGATAGATTTTAACTTTCTTATCTCTTCTTATGAGACTATTATTAGAACATGCTAGCAAATATCTCCTAGCAATATCATCCTAGAAAATATAGGGCCATTTATTTGGTTACCTAGTGTGAAGGCTTTCAGATTTGGGTAAGGTAGTCTCACAGTCAGATATAATGATTTGAATGATACGATTTTATATACACATTTATAATCTACTGAAGATTTTGTTCATTTGCTTTGGCTAAATGTAAGAGTGCAATTTGATAACTGTAATGACAAACAAATAGTTCAAGCCAGAGAAAGGGCAGAAATTTGACTTTTTGACATATTTTTGTCAAACCAGGAAATTTTTTGAATTTTGCCTGATAGGTATCTAACTCAAATTTGGTATCATATAGGTTAATATATTGAAAGCCTTTTCTTTTTCAAAGAAAATAAAACACTTCTTAAGAAACACTTTATAAATCATTTCCACTAGGACTGGAGCCTTCTTTCCCCACTCCTATTTTCTGCCTTTGCTGTGAGATATCTGTGAAAAATAAGAACAGATGAGAGGACACAATGACATCTGCCTTCTTGCTTGTGGTTCTTTAAGTGAGACTTCTATTGGATGTAGTTGTACTGATATTGGTAGGAAGGGGAGTCCATTTCTCATTATCGAAAATAGCTTTTATTCCCCATCATCGAAAATGACATTTGTGCGTCATAGGAAAGTAGAATCTTGGAATGAAGAAAGTGTCAGGATAAATTTAGTTTTTGTCTTTCTCCCCATCTCAATTTGGATATTGTTTGTGAAATGAGTACTGTTCAACTCTCAGCACCAAGGAGGTTTGGGAAGGGGTGGGAAATGTCACAGGTGCACTGGACAGTGAACAATCGGATACAATTCAGTCAGTGGCTGGTTTTGTCTGTCCTCCCAGGAGGGCCTTTCATTCTTCCCTCCTTTGCCCCTGTTTTTCATGGCCATGCTGTGAGATAAATAATAAGATCAAGGCAATGAACACCAAGATTCTGGCCACAGTACAATCTAATAAATTACTGTCTTATGTGTACTATTTCTTGACCTCCTGCTGTTTTTTTTCTTTTTCCCCCTTTTTGGCAGCTATTACACATAGAACACAAAAATATATTTGGAACTTAAGAGACTATATATGCAATTGAAAAGTATTTTGAATATTTAAATGTTAAAAATTTATTGTAGTAAAAGACATTGCTATTAATCCCTCTTAAAATACTTCCCTTCACTTTACACTTGTCCCATTGTTCATACTACTTTCTGAAGCAGTTCTAGAAGTTCTCTTTCCTGAATGTCTTTGGTTGTGTGACATTGATGTCGCGAACCCCCACAAGTTGTTCACCTTTCACAGTCATTTTGACTTTGGGGAAGAGCTGAAAGTTGCATGATGCAAGATCCCAGTGTAAATAAACACACAGTGTAATGTTTTTGTAAGCCTTTCTGCTGGATGGCACTTGGCAGAGGCCTCCATCATATTTAATCACATCTTATAAAAACATGAAAGAGGACTTCTAGAACTGTTTCAAAAAGTGGCAATGATGATGGGATGAAGTGTATTCAAAGTAAGAGAAAGTATTTTGAAGGCAATTAATTTATTATATTAGATTTCAAACATTTAAATATTTGCCATACATTTTGATCAATCATGTATATATACATGCATGTACATGCATATGTACATAGCATATACTCACGTGTGCATATATATCTTGATGCACACATACAAACTTCAATTATTGATGTTTGTTCAGAGAATTGAATTTTGAGAAACAATGTTTTAGGGCTTTGAAGGTCAGATCACATTGGGAGCAGTTTAGTATAAATAAAGGTTATCTTTCTATATATTTTTTCAATATTCTGGATTTTATTTTCACTTTTCACACTCTTTTATTAAGAAAATGGAAAGTGGTGATAATGCTCATTGTAGAGAATAGAGAATGATGTGGTTTTATGTAAGTTAAATTAGAGGTGAAGATGGGTGTGTGGCTGAATGGTGGGTTGATGTCTAGTCATTAGCAACTATTAGCCATTTAAACAATTTAGTATCACAAAGTTCACAGGTTTGTCACATACTTAGAAAAAAATAGAGATTTTGCACTTGTAGCCTATTTCTATTTCAGTAGCAAATCTAGAGAGGCCATTAGTTATTTTAACAATTATATTTGTGTATTCTACAGACTTCATTGCAATGCTGAACCTCACACATCTTTCTAAAAGCACATACATATTTGCTTAACAATTGTTAACTTAGAGTCTTTCATCAGACCCTCTTGTAGTGAACAGTAATCTTCATTTTCTTAAAAAATGCATCTTTACATCTAATGTCAATAAAGCATGCTATAATTCATCTTTGTAAATTAAAAAAGGATAAGCATAGTTCAAATGAAAAGGGGAACAAAAGAGAGGGAGGGACAAAAGAAGGAAGAGAAAAGATAACAGAGAATAAAAAAACAAAAGGAAACAAGGCTTTTGTAAATAAGGAGAGGAGGGGTTGAAGGTAGGAGAGAGGGAAAGGGAAAAAAAGAAGGCTCAAGATGTATCATGTACAGGTACAAATTCCCTATGATGACTGTTATTATTATGTATATCTAAAATGTACCAATAAAACAAATTTTAAAAAAGACATATAGGGTATTTAATTTACCAAAGAAAATCCTGTAGTTCCTTAAGTGACTGAAGTCATAGAGTGTCAGAGTCAGAAGAGAATCAGTATTCCACCAATTCCTTCCAACCTCAGTTCTACTCCCACCAAATCAACAAATGAGCACTCATTCTTGAATCATGATTTTGCAGATAACTACAATAGAACATTTCACTTAAAACCACAAGTTAAAATTCCACTCTTAGTAATATTATTTTCATTTTACAGATAAAGAAAGATTCAGGAAATAAGCTCTTAGGTATACCAGCTTGGAAATGAGAAACAGGAAAATGTTGGTAGTTTTTTGTTTCTTAGCTTTTAGAACAAAAGCATAATAAAGGCTTACCATGTTTCAAAGAAGATTGCTTTGTCCCCCTTTTCTTGTGACAGAATTCATAACAATTCTTCTTTTTGTCTAAGATGTGGAAATAAAAGTTAAATTCAGAACAAGCCTTCTAGCTTCTCCACTAAAAAGACTGAAAAAGAAAGTAAACATAATATTGTTAAGAAGATAGTATAATTGAAGCTGAACTTTGACACAGAACTTTTGTAAGGGTATGTGGAAAATGATCACTATCAAAATATTTCTGTAACGGTATAGTAGTTAATATTAATGATGCAATGAAAATTATACATAATGTGTCTTTAAAGTTGTGGAAAAAGTCTTGTACTAAGTTGGAGTTTTGCATATATTGTATAGAAAGTTGCTAAATAAATTAGTTTTGCTTTCAATTCTATGAATTTTTAGAGTTGTTAGCTCCTAATTTTCTTGCATTTGAAAAAAAGCAAAAAGAGATATCTGCTACAATTTTAGCTTGTTTGTTGAATTTATTCATTCCCTCCTCCATCCAGAGGGTATTTGAGTAGATAAATGAGACCAAGGAAAACAGAATACAAATAGGTAAACTCAAGAAGTTACTTAGCTTTATAGAAATTCAACTTTGGCATTCAACTTCTTTTATACAAAACTCACCAATTGTATTTATTGTGTTCCCTTTGAATATGATGAAAAATATACTCAGAAGCATTTTGAAGAATTTAATGACTTTCTTGACTGTGTTAGTTAACTTTAATAAAATTAGAGGACATTTATTAAAGTACAACTCATTGCAAGCAATTCTATGAGGGTGTAAACCAAGTGATTTACATGATTCGAAAAACCTGGTGATATGCTGGTCTTGGTGGTGCATGTCTATATTCCCAGTACTTGGGAGGCTGAGGCAGGAGGATCATTGTGAGTTTAAGGCTAGCCAGAATTATTTAGTGAGATGATGTCTTAAAAAGCAAAGCAAAACAAACAAAGCAAAACAAAATCTTCAAAACAAAGGCCTAGTGGTTTCTTCTAGTCCAACGACAGAATCTACATACCAATCTACAGGAGTACAGGTGAGGATGTGCCTAAAACAATCTT
>PVJX010006601.1:0-11275 GCA_004027295.1 Dolichotis patagonum | reverse complement strand
CTCAGCACCAGCTCTCACTTGAACTTGGCAGGCTTCAATCTTGGCAGGTCTTGTCAAAGGCCAGGCCACACAAAGTCAGGCCTGGTCCTGATCTGGTGCATCATATTGGCCACCGACTGAAGCTGTGAGCTGTGGGAATGGAATGAATGATCCAGGGCTGAGGTGCTCTTGTGAAGGGTGAGAAGGTCATCTTTTGGGGAGAAAGTTTAGGCCTAGCTGAGGCACAGATGTTGTTAGCTTGGCTGAACCAGGCTCTAAACTAACATCCGTGATCTTGTTGCTCAAGAGTTGTGTGATTTTTGTTTCCTTTTAACTGAAGTAAACCAGTTAGCTTTTCCCTTTGAAAATCACACTGACATACATTCATAGAATGTTAAAATACGTTTTGATACTCTAGCCTAAAGCCTACTAATATATATACACATATCCCATGAGTTAAATTGCCCTGCAACTATGCATAATGTTTATTCACTAAAATCAGAGTTTGAATTTATGGGTGATTTGTAGAATTTAGGAGACTTTCATGTTTAAATTTGGATTTCTATGTTTTCTTTAAAATCAGATATACCAGATTTAATCTCACCTTCCTATATGCCACAAATACTTGAACTTGGTGGCTTTAGTTCGTTGGAGACCAACCTTATACTCCCCAATTCTTCATTCTCATCACCTACCATCACACTGATGTGAGGACTATTTTACACAGATTGGGAGAGCTATCTCCCTGTCTCTCGGGTGATATTAACTCTATTATGTCTCTTATAAGAACTCTGATGCCATTATGGAGGCTTTACCCCAAGACCTCATCTAAAACTACTTGCCAAAGGCACTATCTCAAACCACCATCACATTAGAAATTTGGGTTTCAGAATATTAGTTGTGGAGAGGTGTAAACATTTAATTCCTAACTGGAACCAAGCACTGATTGCCATCACAGTACTACCTATCAGCATGCTCCTCACTGCTTGCATTTATGTCACCTGCTCTGTCGCTGAGGCACCTGAAGTCATACTTTGTGCACATTTTGCTACTGGGGGAGGCCTACCATTGTGTCAATGCTGTTAGTCAGGATTTTACCTCAGTCCCAGATTTAAGTTTAGAAAGAATTCTTCCTTTTTGAACACAGTTTATTTTCCCATTTCTGTGTGGATGCATATTTTAAAAAGTGAGCATTTGCCTGTCACATCAAATCAAATATGTTCATGTGGATTTTCTTAATTGAAAATTAATGTTTTGAGAATTTTGATATAGATATTATTTATGAAATCTTTCTTTACAATTATAGTTTTACTCTTTTTCCATAGGCATTATAAATATACCCCTAAATTATAACCCGTGGAGTTATTGTGGCAGGGGTATTTACAAAAGTCTACTTCATATATTGATCTCTTGAGTTTTGAGGAGATAAAGATTTCTTTACCTATGAAATCTATGTGACATAAATCAGATTATTTCATTTACAACATATAATTTCATAAAACATCAGGATTTTCTTTAACAAACAAAATACACTATGCATTATATTTATAGATCTCTTTGCTAGTGTATATTGTTGTCTGTATATCTATGCCTGACTTGAGTAGTACTCCTGCATAGTCTTTTTTTTTTTTTTTTTGTCTTTTTGAGACAGGGTTTCACTATGTAGTTCAGGCTGGCCTTGGGCTCACTTTGTAACCCAAACTTGGCCTCAAACTTGCAACAATGATCTTCCTGCCTCAAACTTGCAACAATGATCTTTCTGCCTCAGCCTTCTGAGTGCTTGGATTACAGGCATGCGCCACCATGCCCAGTTTACTCCTGCATAATTTTGCAGTCCTGCATAATCTAGAAAACACCCAGAGAAAAGAGTCATCAAATTTAAGACATAGATTTGAGGCTGGGGGCTGAGATTAGATTTTCAAGAGAAACATGCAAATGGACACAGGAACTTGAGCACCTAGGCAGAGGAGGACTTTGGGATGTGACAAAATATATGGTGTCTGTTTAAGTAAAAATAAATTTATTCAGTGAAAGACATGTTACCATCAATCTCCCTCCAAGTACTTTGCTTTGCTTCATACATACCTTTCCCAAAATTCTTGCCACTTCCTGAAGCCATTCTGGAAGTTCTCTTTCCTTTATGTCTTTAGTTGTGTTGTTATGTCTGCCTTGTTGACACCTGAATCCATTCAAAACATTTACCTTTCACAGTCATTTTGACTTTAGGGAAGAGCGAGAAGTCCCACAGATTCAGTGCATGAGAATACACTATCATGTTTTAGGAGTCTGCCTTTGTGTTGAAAGGCACTCAGCATGGCATGCATCACTTTTTTTCTCACACCTTGTAAAGTCACTCACAAAAGAAGACTTCTGGAAATGTTGGAGAAAATGGCAAGGGTGATGGGTAAAGGTGTTCAAAGTGAGGGGCAGTGGTGTTTTGAGGGGGATTGATAGCCATGTGTCTTTTATACTAATATATTTTTAAAAAATTAAATATTCACTATTTTGTCCATCACCTTTAGAAGTAGATTTGGAATGACCCTCCTTCCCGCCTTTCTCTCCACTGCCTCCACTGCTCTCCCCTTCCCTCTTCTCCTTTTTCCTTTCCTCCTCATTGTTATTCTCTCTCAATAAAAAAATAAGTTACAGATTTTCTCAACTCTATAAAACAAGGAAAGGCTCATTCATGAAAAATGAACCATTACCCATCTCTATATTTTCTTCTTATGTTTATGTTGTTAAGCAGAGACTGTTCCCAACTTCTTCCAAAATGGCCCCAAAGAGAGTATATATTTTAAGCTTCCTTTCATTATGCATTAACTTTTATATAGTGTTCCTTTTTTGAAACATTATTTTTAAACAGAAAACTTAGGAAAGAAGAAATGGTATAGAAAATTATTATTGGAAAAAAACCTGCAAAAATTCTAAATTATACATTATCTTGCCGGTAAAATCTGAATCCCGCTGTAGATTTCTCAAAGCATATTGGCTCTGGGTTTCTGGGGGAAGGTGCTCTGGATCTCTTTTAAAAACCACACATGCTGCTCCATGTGGTGAAGCAGCTGCTAAGGTAATGATGCATTTTTAGTGAAAAATACCATAAATAAACATACAGAAAATCATATGAAACTCTCCAACTAAGCACAAAATTTGGCAGCAAGTTAAGAATAAAAAATATTATAAATGATAAGATAATTTATCATTTAACCATTTCTAAATCTTATTTCTATCTACATATTTATGCACATACTTACATTACACATATCACCATTGTATTTACCTTCCCAATATGCCCAAGAATTTATTCCATGGTATCCAATGTCAATATTGAATCTGGTGGCTTTAGTTCATTCAGAGGTGTGGAGGACTCATGACTAAACACCTCTAACTACACAAACTTAGTAACGAGTTAATAAATTATATGATCTACAACTTTTTTGATTAACTAAATAAAAAAGACAATTTTTTTCTGAGTAATATCTAGAAGACATTATTAGAAAATACAGGTTTATTTTCATTTGATTACCTTCTTCTAATGTATACTAGAAAGTGATTTATATGTATGAAAGAATCTAAATCTCAGGACCAATTCCTCTTAATGTGAAATAACCAAAGTTGGCAAGTCATTCATAGTGGAGCTTAGGACCATATTAACTGCCTAACAGCAGAGAAAATAATGAAGAATTTTCTGACTGAATATAAATATAAATAAGATCTCACAATTAACTAGATTCACAAAAGTTGTTTTACAATGATTTTAGCAAGTAACATTACCAATTTGAAAAGACTCAAATAATAAAATAAATACATTCAGTGACTATCAATTACTCCAGTGGAACCGCAGGAAGCAAATGAATTGTCTCTAAATAGATAATCTATACAAAATCTAAGAGAGTTACTTAGAACCCACACCCAGTCCCTGCACTCTATTCAACAGTTAAAGAAAAATCTTTTACAGTGATCCAAGAAAAATCTCTGTCATTTTAACAGGTAGAAGACCAAATTATAGCTTTGCATCAGTACAGGTTAGTCAGAACTTTGACTAACAATTGTTTATTTATAAATCTAGGTTGCTATCTTTGTGAAACTGTTTCAGTGGGTATATTGGCAATCCACCAACTTTAGGAGTTGCTAGGGATATTTGTTAAAAGGAGTGGCAAACATAAATGAAAGTCAGGGAAAGAATGAATAGTAGAAATTCATTGCAGAGTCAGGGACAAAAGAGAAATACAAATTGTGTTTAGTTTCACTTCTATCTTCCCTTTCTTCTCTTATTTTTTCCTTATTTCCCTCCTTTTTCCTTTTCCTCTCCATCCCTCTCTCTCATTCTTTCTCTTTGCCTTTTTGTTTCTTTCAAATCTATTGTTATCAGAATGGATGGCTCCTAACTCAGCTTTATTTAAAAAGAAACCATAGTGTATCAGTGTGTGACTTTACAGATACATGCCTGTCCGAGAGATAACACTTTTTTGAGTGTGTGTTTGAATACTGTAATTCTAAAGTAGACTTTGGGGGTTTCAGATTTCTCTAATTTGCCTGTGATTATAATGGATTTGTTAATGGACGGGGTGCAAGAAGTTTCCTGGAGCTGAGATAAGGAACCTAAACCACCATGCCAGTAGAATATATTTGAAGTTCACTGCCTTCCTTTGTGGAAAAGAATTTTCAGGGCTAGTCAGTACAAAAGGATGGGAAGAATTTTATTAGGCAGAAATTCAAAAGTACACACTCAGAGAAGCGTGCAGACCCTCAAGAAAGAGGTGTATTATTTCCTGAAACTAAGAACATTTATGCTTCTCTGGGGGCAGGGGGATGGAAACCCTAGGAAAAGGCAGTGATCCACCCCGCTAGTATTGGCTCTTATCATAGGTGTTAGCCCAGGTGTTTTTTTTTCTTAGACGAATAATTTAACTATTTTTTGAATATTTTCAACCTACTTATTTTAGGGTCAGCTTCATCTTTTTACTTTCTCAATTGAGCCAATTTATGGGCCTTCCATATTTCCGAGGTATTTTGAGTGTGATGGATTTGGAAGGAAAGGAACCTAAATTTAGACAAAGAAAAGCTGATACGGATCACCTTAGATAACTTCAACTGAGTCCTGGAAACTGCAATCTTCTTAAAAGTACAATTTTTAGTTATGATTTCTTTGCCTCTTTTCTACCTATCTTTAATTTTGTCCTGCATTAGATTGGGTAAAGTGAATCAATACTTTGTTTCATAGAATAAGATGCTATTTCCTGTGATAAAAGAAACAACTGGAAACTAATGCACAAAATTTTTTGTTTTGCTCTGGACTAACTAGTATGTTATATAAACATAATTTTCACTGTGTCAGTGTCATAAAGAAAACCCTCATTAAAACTCTTTATCATAACATGTTTAAATATAGATCTCTTGGTTTTCTGACTTTTTTTTTCTGACTCCAATTTCATTTCTTAAATGTGGATATTGTGGCATTTATTTTTTGAAAATCTCATAGTGCCCAGGTCTCACCTCCAGAGAATTTAATTAGTCTGAGGTGGGACTCAAACACTAGGCTGCTTAAAAAGCACTTCAGGTGATTTTTATGTGAGGCTGGGGTTGAAAACTACTGCCTTGGAATTTGAGCATCAACCTTGGGGTCAATTGCACTATGAGCTGAATTCAATATTGAACAATGGCACGTATGATTCAAGTCTTAGAGTTCATCTTTCCCACATTTCTCTCTCCAGCTCCCAGTTTTCACTTATAATCTGTTTATTGTGATTCAAACTTTAAACTGGAGGAGATCATTAATCATAGATATAATTTAGTGACAGCAGGGTCATGTCCCACTAACTAAGTACACCTTGTTTGCCTCAAAATGCTAATCGCTTTTCTGCAACATTAATGAGGGACAATTGATATGGAACTTAACAATCATGTATGGTCTAGTTACTTTTTTATTGAAATAAAGTACTTTATTAGGTTATGGAAAATATAGCAAAGTATAACTATGCGAAATCTAGACTCACATATCACCATGTTTATGAACCTTTGACATTGAGGAGGAGAGAATTTTAATGTTTTTTAATATTTCTGGAAAAAGATTACAATTATAGAAGTTGTTACTTTCTATCTTCTCAAGAAACAAAATATCTCATTCTCAGAGGAGGATTTCCATGAATTTTCTTTTCTATAACAAGGGCTCAAACTCATGACTTCGTGCTTGTCAGGCAGACACTTGTGCTACTAACCTAAACCCTCAGCTCACCAGGACTTGTTTTGAGCTGGGAAGGTCTTAGAGGAGAGATCCTCAATTTTTTTCTTCGAATCTCTGTTGCTGTATCCATTTACTCATGCAGAATTGCATACCTTAAAAGTCTTCAGATCTTCAAAGTGACCAAGCATGTGTTTAATGTCATTGTGTTTAAAGAGTTTTTTTTGTCCCGAATCATCCTTAGAACTTATAATTTCTATAAAAATATTCTCTTAGCATTTTTATATGCAATTATGAAACTATGTTGGCATATGTTGTTGGGCCACCGGAGACGCCAGCATACCTTTTAACCATTCCTTTGGCTCTCTTGTCTATTTGTACCTATTTCAATTTTGATAGGAAAAGGCATTTAATTTTCATACTATTTACAAAGATTGTGTCAGAGATAACTATGATGAGCACCTTAGTATATTTCAGTTCCAAGAAGTAGGATTGCCTTTAAGATGACAGCAACAAAATACATTGATTTAGTTCAGCTTCAGAGATCAATTGATAAATAATAGATGACAAAAATCCATTTGAAAGCAAGTGAAAGGATCAGATCATAATTTATTGAGAAATTTCTCATTCTCCAACCGAGATGAACTTGGGTAGTCTTAATTGTGGAAATAACTTTCAATTGGCATCTGTTTAATTAGCTGGTATGTGCATGCACGCGCACATGTGAGTAGTTAGTTGATTAAGTTGATTATGAACTTTTCATGGGCAGAGGCTGTATTTTATTAATTTGTGCTTTCTCAGCACCAAGTCCTGAACCTGGTACATGTTAGTAGGTATTAATAAGAAATTTATTAAATTATTGATAGTAGAATGTGAAAAACACAGATAGTTAAAACACTTTGAAATAGAATAATGTGATATTTGCCCTCTAAATTATCTTTTGCATCAACTGTGAAAATGTAATAGTTTAAATTAAATTTGAAATATCCTAAGGAAAATGTATTTTTAATAGTTTAAGGTGATAATTTTTAGTAGTTTGAGGGAGTCTTAGGAGGAAACTAGTACATGTTTTTACTATGTTCAGTCATGTATGTAATGATTGTCTGTAATATAAGAAATTTACATGGACTATTAGACTGCATTTCTACCTCATTTTTCCAAAATGATTAATTATATATGATATTTTTAAGAGGAAGAGAAAAGGATAGAGCCAAATACACAGGGAGAGGGAGAAAAGCTTTCTGAAGGGTTCTGAATGATGGCTGTGTTTAAAAGGCCCTGTTTCAAATGAGACAAGACCGTCTTCTGAGCTCCACAGGACGCCACTGTCCGCTGCTATTGAAAAACCGTTTGAAACTCGTGGATCAATCTGGTGTTTTTTAGCTCTAGTTTGAATGAAGCTATTTATTTCTAAGTGGGTTTCATCATCCTCACTAAAGAGTAGGACTTATGGGGGCAGCTCTCACTGTCTTTTTTGATAGGCTTTAAAATGGCAAGGGTGTCTTACAGCAAAACGCAGTCTGTGTTTTGACGTCAATGAGTTGGACTTACACATGTGCACACAATGCCCTGGAAAAAAAAAACTCCTAATACAAGACACACCATGCTCAAGATGTTCTAATGGGAATGAGTACTGTGAATTATGCAAGACTGGTGAGATATAAGAATGTTTCATGTTTTAAGAAGAGTGGAAAGCTGTGGCCTACTGTCTCCTATGTTGAGAAGGAATTAATAAAAACTCATCAAAACATATCTGATTTCAGTTTTAAGGGAGATATGACAATAACAAATCATATCAAACTTAGGGATGTTTTAAGAAACTGTAGAATTTGTCTTATGTATAATCCTGCGAATCATTTAGATTCTTGGAGTAGTATTTTGTTTCCTTAATTAGGCATGGAGAAAAGATCTATTTAAGTTTTTAAAGATGAATTCTAGGCTTTCTGAATTCACCAGAATTGGGAAAATTGCTTAGAAAATTATACTACAGATAAAATTCCTATAGTAATTTTAAGAATATATTGTTTATCTATTATGCAACACAAATTTTTTTCTCCACTTTATTAATTAGTTCTCTTACACTTAGTTGTCTGAACTTAAGGATTCATAGATCAGGAGACTAGGAAAATTCTTTTATGAGACTAAGGCACAAATTATTTTTAAAATTTTTATTAGCACTTGTTTGTAGTATATAATGATCACATTCATTATAAGGAGTTGGTACATAGACATAATACATTTTGATTCTTTTTATGATCCTGTCCCCTCTCTTCTTGCCTGGTAGACTTTGTTTTAAATGAAATATCAGGTAAACACAATATTTAGATATTTTATTTTTTATTTGTATTTTAGTTTTCTATTGTGATTGTAGCAAACTACCAGAAAGTAAGTGATTTAATAGAATATATTTATCATTTCTTAGTTTTGCAGCTCAGCAGTCTGGGCAATGCATGCTCCACTCATTCTCTTTTCCAGACTTTTGTAGGCTAAAAACAAAGTAGATGACAGTGCTCCATTTCTTTTTGAAGTCTCTGGGGAGTGAGCCTACTTTTAGATCCATCAGGTCATCAGCAAAATTCAGTTCCATGTGGTTTGTATTATGAAGTGAGGCTCCTTTAGATCTTGCAGTGCTAACGTTTTTGTAGCTTTTAGAAGTTGTCTGTATTCCTGTTCTTGTTCCATTCCTTCATTGCCATAGCTTGTAACAGCAGTTCAAGTCTTCCTCTTGCTTTGAATCTCATTGGTTTCCTATTGTGTTTGAATCTTCTTTCACTTTTGTTCACAAGGACTGTGTTGTTACACAGGATCCATGCAGATACTCCTCCCTATTTTAGGGTTAGTTGATAAGTAACTTAATTTCATCTGAATAGTTCATTTAATGTAGTAATTAGATCAATAGCAATGGGATGAGAGTTTTAGAATTTTGACTACCAGATGTGTACAGAGAGAGAGAGAGACAGACAGACAGACAAACAGACAGGCAGGTAGACATAAAGAGAAATGCAGTTTCTGTAAAAAGTCTACCAGAGGGGCTGAACAAGAAAGCAATAAGTCCACTCTCCTGGTAAGTGGCAGTACTAGTGAGCAGTGGGTGCACCAGGGAGAGAAGTTAGTGTCTTCCATGAGCCTACCAGCACATGGGCTGAGAATCAAATGTGCCCCCTCCCCCCGTTTAGCAACTGGAAGGTGTTGAGGACAGCCAGAGTTGATAGCAACTAAGGCACATAAAGCAACTAAATGCTTGTATTGTTGGATTGATTATGCTGACCAGGGGCCAGAGGTCTGAGCATCTCTTGGGAGGATGACGGTATGCAATATGGCAAACATGGGGGATTTCTTTCCATCTTCTCTTTGAAGGCAAATATTGTTTTCACTGTTTTGCTTTGTTCTGACCAATTGTCTTGCTCTAATTAATATTCTGTTTTGATAGGTTTTATAATGTTCTGCTTTTGGATTGATTTTGCTATACCTGATTAAATGGACAACTATTGTGAAGATAACAAGACATACTATGGTACCTATTAGTGTTATCCTTGTATTCTGCCCTGAAGTTCTGTACCAATTTCACTGCATTGTTTCAATTGGCTTTGTTCTGTTTTATTTTGTTGTTTTACTATCTTCAAAATTTAAAAAAAAAGTTAACCATAGAAACTGTACCAGTACTTTACTACAACACAAAATTGTAGAATTTTGGTTTCAGACTGTGCCTGAAACCCTCTATTTGCATCTTACCTCAGGAAAATTGAAGCTCACATAATGATTTACAATCATATAATCTGCCCCAATATTGTCTCTTAGTGCAGCCAGGTTGTCTTCCCCTGGGTACTATGGCCAGCATAGATACTTGTAGGACCCCTGTTTGTTTTTCCAGTACTGCAAGTATGCTCGTTTTGGCTTTGTATTTGCTAAAATCACCACCTAGAACTACTCCTTCCTTCACTGTCTACATGGATTTCTCTTAACCCTCCTGGAACTCATGACTCAAATACTACTTTCTCTGTGAAGGCCTTTTGACAGCCTTTCTAATAATTTCAACTATCACTCACACCACACACTTCTTATCCCTCTTACCTGTCTTCTTTCTGTACCTCACCTCACACTTGCAATTGTCAGATATAAATTTTTGCTTAGGAATTCAATAAACTTTATCCAAGGCAGGAAATTTCATGTCTTCTAGACTGACGTATTTGTATCCCAGCAACTCAAACATTATTTAGCATATGGTAAATAACCAATAAAAATTTGTTGAAAGACTATTGACTAAATTAAAACAATGAGCCCAGATTTTTGTTTTGTGAGTTGTTCATTCTCTGAATTCTTCAGCTTGTATGAATATATTCTGAATAAAGTTCATTCTTTTTTTTTTTAATTTGAAAGAGAATAAAACAAAAGGGGACAGTACAGAGCAGATCAGAACAGGACAACATAGGCCACACAGTATTTTACATTAAGTCAACTGGACATCAACAGTAGCTAACACCATATCTCTTCTCTGCTATAGTTGAGCATAGTTTCAAATATAATAATATCAAATATAACACAATAGTATAAAGCCATGCATAGAGTGAAAGAATTACAGGGCTTTCTGAACTGAATAACAGAAAATGTTCAGTGGGTACTATAATATCTCATTTTTGATAAAAAAGAAAAAAAAATTTGTTTGAGCTATCACACATATTCAAATTCCAATAAGACACAATGTGATAGAACCAATGGTAGTAGAACAAAAAAGGCATGGTAGGACTTCTAAGAAGGATGATATTAAATCAGCAATAGCTGTCATAATGTTTTGTTTTCTTCAAAACTGCTATTCATATCATCAAGTATGATATAGTCAAACAAAACAGGATAAAACCATTCCAACTGATGACTGAAAACTTTGAAAGACTTCAAAGCTGTGAGATGGGGACTCACGCTTACCATAAAGTCTTATATACTCTTATCAAATCTCATATTAGGGAGACTATATGGTATTTACCCTTGTGAGTTTGGTTTATTTCACTTAAGAGAATGGTCTCAAGTCGTGTCCATTTATTTATAAATATCTCGATGTGATCATTCTTTATAGCTGAGTAGTAATCCATTGTATAAAAATGCCACAACTTTTTTATCCAT
>PVJX010006600.1:0-76505 GCA_004027295.1 Dolichotis patagonum | reverse complement strand
CTGATCTTATTTGAATCTGGTTTGTTAGATTGCTACTTTGTATTGACTGATTTTATTTAAATCTGTTATGATAGATAGCATCAAGTCTAAGAGTATAGGCAACTACACTGAAGATGACAAGATTCACTAAGATACCCACTCTGGTTTGATTATTACTTGCTTTTGAAGTCTTATAATGTCTCCAATGCTTCATTTTTATTAATGTTGTTATATACTGCTGAGACATCATGGTAACCATTATAGATCACCTTTTATTGTGGTTTTATGTGACTTTTTTGCCTCATAGTTTTCTAGGAACTGTTTTCTTTTATCTTGCTTTGTTTTGTTTTTCCCTCTAATACAGAAATGATAGATATACATGTAGAAACTCATGCAGGTGTAGAGCTTATAAACAGTTTACGAGAACCAACTATATAACACATGCTGAAATGAACAACTACTTTGAAGAAAAAGAGACACTACAATACCCAGTGCTGATTCCATAATGTCATGATGTGAAGTCCAGCAAAACTATCACTTTTTGTTCAAAGTGATTTTAGCTTGCTTTGTCTTGTTTAAGTTCAGCACATATGAAGGTATGGACAGCTTTGAGGAGAATGAGAGACACTATGGCAGCCATTCTTGGCTTCCCTATTGTCTGGTCTTGAAGACCTCAAACGCCCTCCTCGTCTTGCTCAGATCAATTCCATACTAGGTTGTTTCATGTGAATTCCCTGTATGTGACAATATGGACAACTATTTGGAAGAAAACAAGAGTCAATATGATAGAGAGTGAATATCTCCAATTGTCTAGTTTTGAAATTTATGTCTCTTACATTGCTTTCTTGTGATTCGCTTTGTTCTGTTTTGTTGTGTTTAATTTTACCCTTTTGATATAATTGCATGTTTATTTGAGTGGGTAAGGTGGATGACCATATTGCTGTTTTTGTCAGCTCGTGGAGCAGAACTTTTAACAGTCTCACTGTTTGAATGTCTACTTTACATGTTTTAACTTTGTAATTTGAACAACTATTACCAATAAGTCAGTATGTAATATGTCAAGTAATAATTTCTTAGGTTTTTTTTTGTTGTTCCTTTTTTCCTTGGAATTCTGTATTGTTGCTACCCTTTATTCTGTTTTGTTTTGTTTTTTCTCTTTAAATAAAATTTTTTTAAAACATTAAAAAAAGAATGATGGATTCAAATTACTAATGAGACAATCCCACATGTTGATAGAAAGATGAAAAACATGAGATACGTTCCAGGACAAGGACAGGGAAAACATTCAACAAGACAACCCCAGACCCATAGAAGTCTATTAGGGGAATGAAAGGCAAGATCCTGGCTATGGGACAAAATTTTAATGGGGTCATTGTGGCTCCTTCCCATCCAAAAACTGCACTCTCATTAAGTTCCTGTTTAGGTGGATCGATGACCCCTGCCAAAGGAGCTCATTTGCTTACTAGCATTAATAGAACAGTTGAAGATGAGACATAGTAAGCCTTCCAGTAGCCTTTGGGATACTCCTGTTTTTGTTATACCGGGAAAGTGGAAGCTGCTTCAGGATTTAAGAGCTATTGCATGCATTTACCCTGTGGACATTCTGTAGCATAGATTTCCCTCTCCCACTTCAGTTTCACAGGACTGGTCTATGATAGTTATTGATCTTAAGGATCACTTTGTTACCATCCCCTTAAATCTTCAGGACCAACCTCATTTTGCTTTTTCTGTTCTTGCAACTATCCTTGCCAAGCCTATGCACTGAAATCAATGGACCATTTTGCCACAGTGGATAATGAACAGTCCCACCCTGTGTCAGTATTTTGTTGGTCAGGCTTAGGATCGTGTTACAGGAAGGTTCCTTCAAGCCTAAGTACTACATTGTAGGGATACTGTACTGCTTGCTGTTGATTCTTAGCAACAACTCACCCTTCTTTTTGCAGAATCTAGTTGGGCTTTGATACAACATGGGTTATTTATATTCGCAAATAAAATTCAAACTATCTCTCCCTATAATTACTTGGGAATTCTGGTAACAGAAAGACAAGTTTGAGTCCAGAAGTTAACATTAAGAAGAGATTCATTGCAAACATTAAATCATTTCCAAAAATTATTAGGAGACATTAGTTGGATTCACCCAAAACTAGGAATACCTACATATCAATCATACAATCCATATAAAACATTACAAAATCAAAATTTGAATTCTCCTTGTATTCTTACACCTAAAGCGCTTAAAGAGCTCCAGGTGACAGAAACCACTTTGGCAAATAGACAAGTTATTCTAACTGTGCCTCTTATGCTGATTGTTTCCCTTTCCTCACTCTCCCACTGGACTTCTTGGTCAAGTAGTGAACAATAAGTGCCAACATATTGGATGGCATTGTCACTCTAACCAGCTTACAAAAACTTTTCAGACTTCTACAGATCAAATGGCTGGGCTGATTTAGCAAGCCTGCCACTGCAGCATATAACTTTTACAATTTGATCTCAATCATATTGTGCTGCTGCCTGTTAATCTTGCACAGCATACCCATTTATTATAAACGTCCTTGGTCTGGCAGATAGCCTTTGCAGACAATATAGATTTAGTTGATACTCATTATCCTTCTGATAAGTTTGTACAGCTATATTGACATTATTTGTTAATCTTACCTAGACATACTCAGAAAATTCCTTTTCCGAATGCCTCAGCTTAGCCCAGTATGGTGGTATATGCCAGTAATATCAGCTTGTGGGAGACTGAGAAGTAAGGATCACTGTGAGTTTGAGGCCAGCCTCGGCTACAAAGTGAGTTTAAGACCAGCCTGAACTGCATAGTGAGACCCTCTTTCAAAAAGACAGTGAACAAACAAATGCCTTAGCTCACTTTACGGATGGATCTTCTCATAGTTTTGCTGCTCACTGGACTATGTAAACTCACCAGAAAATTGTTACCCCTGGAATCTTGGCTGAAGGATCAGAATTAGTTACTGTAATTACCATATTGAAATGTACTCTGGCAGAACCTGTTACTATTTTATGTCATTTCACCTATGTCGTTAATGTGACTAATTGCTTGGAGATAGCCAGTATAAAAGGTTACTTGAGTCCCCCTCTGTTCAATCTATTCTTATGATTATAGAAAGCCATTTGAAACAGGACTGGCCTTTTAGGTCATGTACACTCACATTCTGGTCTTCCTGGACCACTAGCAGAAGGAATCATCATGCAGATAGACTCATCACCTCAACTTTTCAGCAGATGGTACTTTCCCATTCTTATTTCCATCAGAACATTCAAGCCCTTACCTCTGACTTTAAACTCTCCAGACCACAGACACATAACACTGTAAAATCTTGTCCAACATGACAAGCTTTGCCTACGTCAATTCCACCAGAGGACTCTGGTCCTTGAAGCCTTCAGTGGGTGAGCTGTGGCACACAGATGTGGCATGTAGGTCCCAATTTGGCAGATTTCAGTATGTGCCTGTTAGTATAGATACTTACTGTGTATATTCCACCTGCCATGCAGGAGATTGCAGGGCATATCCAGGAATATTGTCTCTTGGCATTTGCAAAAGTGGTAGTCCATAAGAAAACAAAAACAGAAAATGATCCTGCCTATATAAGCAAAAGCTTTCAAAAATTTTTACAACAGTGGAATGTTAATCATTCTGATGGAATTCTTTGTAATCCACAAGGACAAGCAATTGTTGGGCATGCACAGTTTACATGAAAACAGCAACTACAAAAACAAAAAGGGAAAATAAGTCATAATAAGCCACAATCTCTTCTTGATATTGCAATGTTATTACATAATTGTTTGAATCCTGTTGGTGATAGATTGCACTCCGGCAGAATTACATTAGTCAAAAGCACAAAAGCGAGGGAAAAAGGAGAAAGCACAGTGTTATGGTGGTTCCTAGAGATGGGGAAATGGAAGGGGGACAAGTTATCCTGTTGGCATGGAGGTCTGGTTGTGTCACAGGAGGAAACAGATGGCGTAGGTGCCCTCTAGGAGTGTGGGACCATGGAGGAAGCTGCCCCTTGACCTGCCCATGGTGGAACTTAACTCTTCCACTCTCCTCAACAGTGAGAGCCTTCTCCCAGGTGACAATTGAGGAAAACTACCAGGGAGACAGAAAATTGTGTCCATAAGGGCCTTTCCAGAACACCTGTAATACCCTCATTGCTGTGATTAATATGGTAGCATGTAAAGATTGATTGGATTCATGATAACTTGTCTTACTGTTTTGCTGATAGTCTGCAGACCACCTTGGGAGAGGAACCCAATAATAGAAGAAACAGGTGCAACTGCACTTTGCTTTGCTTCTGCTACTGCTATTACAAAACCAAAAAGGGAGAGAAACAGCAAGCTCTGCCCTTTGGCAGCATGCAGGCAAGCTAGCGTGCTGCAGTTCCAGGGAAGAGACAACACAGCTGAGATCCAGTTGTTTACCCGGGTAATATACTATAGATAACAAAGGCAGCTGCATCTTCTGTTACCCTAATTGTTTGATCCTATGTCTAAGTAAATAAAAGAGAGGTGAGTCAGATCCTCAGGGCTCTTTTGTTCCCCAGAAGCAAAGAATGCCCTAATCAGGCATTCTAGATTAATTTTGTGCCTTTTTGTCCTTGTTTGCTCTTCCCATCCTAGTTGAGGATAAACCTGTAATCTAGTTCCTACAAAGAAAGAATTGGCCAATTATATACTCTGAAGCTTATAAAGTTACTCCTAACCTCAAACAAATGCACAATAACACCCACATCATTAAAAGTAGAAAACAAAACTTTATTTGATGAAAACTTTTTTAAAAGTTCCAGTATGAAATAACAAAATCAACCACCTACAAATCTCTTTCAGTCACTTGCATTTCAAGCAAAATATTCTCTTCAGAAAAATGACCATTTCTTAATATATATCCCTTTCTGTAGGTTAGACATGAGTGGATAGATGGATATAAAATTCAAGAGAAAAAAAAAGGAACACATTTTAAAAATAAAAATCTGAATCCTCTCTTTGAGGTGTATTGCAATATGGTTACCAACATTTTCAGCACCTTGTATTTACCAAGTTACTGATTTGAGTCCTAGAACAAAGCCCTGAAATGAAAGAACAAGAGATCCAAGTTGTTTGTGCATCACCTGTCGGCAGCAGAAAAACTGACAGCAGCTAGAGAGGAGCTCAAGGATATGAAATCCACACTTCTGAAATCGTTAACACTCACTTCAAACACCTAATTATCTATACGATTCAAAAAAGGAAACTGCTCAGCATTTAGAACACAGATAGTTGTCCTCTGAGTGCCCTGGGCATTCCTAATACATCTGCAATGCAGTTGTTAGCACAGGGCTCTGTTTAAGGGACCATTCGGAAGATCTGGCAGCACAGGATTACTATGAGCGTGGGAAACTTGTTCTCTGACTCTATTCCTATTCTACACTTACACAAGTCTTTCAAGACCTATGATTCTTGTCCATAGTCAATCCTAACGTACCAAGTATAGAAAGTCAAGAATATCTGAACCAATGCTGTTACCCATTTGCACCAATAGAAAAGATCAATCTCTTGAGTCTTGTTCTTTTTGCCTCTTTATTGAGAATCCTGAGACAGGAGATATACGAGGCAAGTAAGATATTATAAATGAAAGTACTAGACTCACACAATAATTTAAAATGAGCTTTAACTATGAGCAAAAAACTAGAAATCGACAGCCCCATTTTTTTAAGGGCAAACGGCACTTTACAGCTCGCTCTTAGGACTACAACAATCCGTACCCAATGTCTAGGGACCAAGTCATGAGAAATCACTTCATGCTTAAGTATTTTAAATCTAAATGCTGTTAAAGAATTTGTATTTTTGTTTAGAAGCAGCTGTAATTTTATCTGATTTGATGAAACTTTTTCTCCAGATTGCTTACATCCTCTCCATTTTAAAAGGGCAATGATCTGTGCTTATCTGCTTATATGTCTGAAATCACCCATCATAATCATATATAAGCCTATTTACTAGAGAACTACAGGGTTATGCTTTTTACCACAAAATCCATTCCTATTAATGTAGGCTCAATAAAATCTTCTACTGTCGTAACGTAGTCCTGTACATAATCACTGTATGGATAACACCAGTTGTCAGCACCCAGCATATTCAGTCATTCCCATCATAATCACTGTAGCCCTGGTAGCCACTGTTCCTTCTCTCGTGGATACTAGACATTTTTTTCCAAGTTGAGTCCTGATGGAAACTCGCACTGAAGGACCGGCCCAGACGCCCATGCTGCTTCTTGGAGATATTGTCTTCACTCTCAGATTTGGCAATTCCTTGTGCATGTGTTGGAGGTTGGGATTCTTGTCTAATGGTTCCAAATGGAAAGTTCCAAAGGCCAAATCTTTGCCAACTGAGTCTTTGGAATGCAATAATGCAATGCAAATTTCCCCCAACCTGAGAAAAAAACAAGAGTCAAGTGAAGAAAATTTTAAAAATGTATATAAATTTTGGGGTCTTCATGGATTCCTATAATGGTTCAGATTTACAATATCCCCCCAAAATCTATACTGTGTTCAAAGGTGGGGCTTTCAGGAGGTGACTGGGTCATGAGGCGTCTACCCTCCTCAGTAGTTTAATTTATTGATAAAATCACCATGTGCTGGTATGATTGGGAGATGACGGAAACTTACGTGGCAGAGTCTAGTCAAAGGGAGTGAAATCATGGGGCCATGACCTTGAGAATGATGTCTTGTACCTAGCCCTAGGACTTTTTTTCCTTTGTCTGCTTCCTGACTGCCAGGGGGTGAGCAGCCTTCCTCTGTCACACCCTTCTGCCATGACCTTCTGCCCTGCTACCATGCTACTCTGCCTTCCTACAGGCCCACAACAATGGAGCCAGCTGAGCGCAGATGGAAATGCCTGGAAGCATGGGCCAAAATAAGGATTTCCTCCTTTTCTGTTTATTTGTGTCAGGTACTTTGCCATACCCATGGAAAGATAACAGAACACCCCATTTTACTGCTTCTTTCCATGCCTGAAAACATACTTTTCTGTTGAGACATTAGCAGAGCACACTATCCTATGCATCTATCCTAAAAACGGTTTACAAAATATAACAAAGAGGTAAGAACACCGATACCACAGCACTTCTGTCCTCCATCTATGCCTTCCTACAACTCATTTTCAACACACGCTCCCCACTACATCTGCCGAATGCAAACATCAAGGTCATTCTTCCTCTATTCTTCTCACATTCTTACATTAATACAACTGCATGAATCAGACTTCTACTTCGTGCCTAACACCTATCTACTTTCCTCTGAAAGCTTCTCCCTGCAGGCTTATCTGTACACAGGACCACAGTTAATTTGGTCCTAACCATATTAAGACAGATCAGTCTCAGTCTATTCATCTCAAATGAAGTCATAAGTTGAAGGATCATAATCCTCAGTAAATAACCAGGTAAAGAAGAGCTAAGAACAACGTGTACCCTCATTAAGAGTAAGAGAAATGGCTAGTTACTTGACTCCTGGTATCATTCCAGTAGGAGGTACTGACCCATTGCAACTCCAGCTACTTTCCTTCCCCTTGAGTTCTAAATAGGTCTGTTCCTTAAAATAAATTTCACTTGTCTGTCTAAAATGGTTTGAACTAGGCCTCAGAAATTTATAACATAAAGAGTACTGAGTAAAATACTGCATTTTGGTCTTGTGGGAAATGCCTTCACACAAAATGGGGTTCTTACCTTCTTTGTTTTTCGAAACTGCAGTCCTCTCTCTAAGTGCCGGATATCTAGGTATTCTGGGTTTTGAGTGTTTAGATCAGTAACAATATCTGCCCATCTATAGTTAAGAAGAAGATACAGCACAATTTTCTTTAGGTTCATAGTACCAATGTACTGGAACTTTTCACAAGAGCAAGCTGCTATCATATTATACTGGTAATTAGAGATAATTCTCTTATCTCAGCATTGTTTCATCTAATAAGCTTCAAAAAATTCTTTTATGACAATTGTGTCTACCTAGCTATTGTCAAGGTCCTCTGTTTACCAATGACCGCTTTGCCTATAAAATAAATACGTGTCCACATATTCGATAACATCCTGCAGGCTCAAGCAGCAGCAAGCCACATTTTCTTCTTAATTATAATCAAGTAGATTATTTGAGATGGGCTCTTACTATGCTACTCAGGCTGGCCTTCAGCTCCTGGGCCTAACCAATCCTACTGCCTCAATCACGCAGGGAACTGGGACTAATGACACGCACCATGATGGCTAATGAAATTTGTAAAAGAATTAAAAGGCAACATATCTCCATCAATATCCTGATTGTACACAAACCCAAGACTATTACAAAACAATTATTAAAACTGGTAAGTGAATTCGATAAAGATGTAAAGTTTATATAGGAAAGTAAGTTGACTTTTTTTATACAGCAAGAAGTAGACAATTAAACATTTAAAAAAAATCAATTTCAGTAGCACTAAAAATATAACACACCAGAAAAAATAAAAGGTATGTATGACTCTAGATTGAAAAATACAAAGTACTGCTAAGAGAAATTAAAGTTCTAATTAAGTGGAGATACAGTCTATGTGCATAGACTGGGCGAATCCGTATTGTTATAATGTGAGTTCTCCCCAAACTAAACTATGGCTATCATTGATTCCATCCTAATGAAAATTTCAACAGACTTTTTAGCAGATACTTACAAATTTCTGAAATTTTTATGAGAAACCAAAGTTCTAGCTATATTACTTAAATTAAAAATGAGACACAAAATTTTTTTAATAATTTCATTTACATGGAACTCAAGAACAAGCAAAGCAAATCTATGATGAGACATAGATTGCCTATGTGGATGGATCGAAAAGGAGGACCAGAATACTTCATGCTTTCTGTGGTAAAAAATGCAGCATGTCTTGACTGGGGTAAGAACTGCACAGATACATGTATTTACTGACACTCATCAAGATCTGGACATTTCACTGCATCAAAATTTTACACCAATTACAGAAAAAGAGGAAAGTTAACATACTTTTTACAGTGAATAGCAGGATGTTTCCTACTTGATTCTCCAATTAAGATCCAATATTCCACTTCTTGTGGGGAGAGAGGACCCCTGCTAAGGAGAAAATACATACAGGGTAAATTTAAAAGTCATTTACTCCCTTGAGCATATTGCTCCAACTATATATTTTAAAAAGCTATACTAACACCTAGCATTTATTCAGAGATGGCATTTACTAGTCTAGAACAGATGATGTCAGAATTTAAGCTTGACCAAACTTCTTAAGGCCATTTAAAGAGACCCATAAATTAAAATTAAGCCTTAATTTCTTATTTAAAAGCTGTGGCTAAAAAAGTTTTTATATACCACCAGGACAAATCAAAATCCTATATGCTACCAACACTGTCAAGCTTCTCTGCTGTTTTTTACTACATACTCAAGAATTTTCAATAGGTATCCAAAAACTATAACCCTAAGGCAGCAATGCACTGATGGAACTTGAGGACACTGATTCCCTTATCCCATCCCTGGAAATCCTAATTCAAATAGGTCAAGAATGGAGCCTCAGGGGCTGGGGATTTAGCTCAGCAGCATGAGCGCCTGTCTGGCAAACGGGAGGTCATGAGTTTGATCCCTGGTACCAAAAAAAAAAAAAAAAAAAAAAAAAAAAAAAAAAAAAAAAGGAGCCTCAGGATTTACATAGGTTTTTTTTTTTTTTTAAATCTCAGATGTTTCTTAGGCATAGGCATTATAAGGAACTGTTTAAGGAACAAAAGAGAAGTGTAACTATGTTTATGTTGGGTCATTGCCTGAAATAAGGCTATATATGCCCCAGGATGCGACAGTGGAAGGACCAATAATGTACTTCACTTGAAGTTCCACCTCCAGAGAAAAGGATGAAGCACTTCACAGTTTGGAGAGACCAAGTGGTTTCCTTCTTCTCATTCACAAACTACAATGTCTAGCTGTCTGGGTTCTCCCAGCTTGCTCCTCCACCTATCTCAGGACACCTCTCCTCGCCCTCCCAGGGCCTCTGAGTGGGACTTGAGGAACTCATGGCCTCCAGAACCAAAGACTTCATCGCATCTGACCAAGCCACTTTCTCTGGCTGGACTTCAGCCTTCCCTGAAGGGGCAGTACTGACCACCAACCTGTTCCTTCTTCCTGTTCGACAACCCCACCGATCCAAGTGTGACCTAGAACGTTTCTCCTTGCTCAAACCACCACGGGGGGGGGCGTACCAGGGAAGAAGAAAGTATTCAAACTGTTAAGTTTTCTTTTTAGGACTGTCTCTTTCAAAAGCATAAGTCTGCATGTATGTACATAGTTCATAAAATAGAAACTCTGGGTTAAATAGCTCTAAACAATGTTGGAAACTTCAGGTTAGGAACAAAAGTTGGCTCCAAGCCTTCTCCAAAACCACAACAAAATGGGAGCCCTGATAACTTCCACATTTTCCACCCCAAAAAGGGAAGATGCTTTTTACTGATTCAGTTGTGGCAATCTTCTTGACACATTGTTCATGTGAGACCCTGAATGAAGACACCAAGATACAGCACATGAAGTCCTTTGCAACTGTTTTATAATGGACATAAGAGGGGTTCTTTAAATGGCTTTGTCCTGTATAAGATTATTTATTAAAGTACAATGTACCAAATGCAGTTCTGCAAAAGAACAGGCTGTAACATTCAAAGAATAGCTTGACATAAGGAAAGTAGATTATCAAGCTTTCCAGTTTCTAAGAGACTTCAAGCATTTTTAATATTCTTTCTGCAACACATTTTCCTGGCAGAGTACCCACATAAAATACATACATGCTTACCTGAATGCCTTATTAGCTTTAACTGGGGTTGCTTCAAAGCCTATTGGACAAAAATAATGATTCTGGCAATGATAGATGTAAGCCAGCGACTCATCTTTCAATCCACGTGTTAACTTTGACAAGGCTCCTGAAGCTTCAAAAGACAAAACCAAACAGACAGAAGGTCCCTAAAGCACTGTCCAGGTTTCACATGGTGAACGAGTCAAGGACTGGGAGACAGAAATGACATTACTTGGGACACACTGGCACCGTGGGGGCGGGGCGAGGGGAGACAGGAAGCCCCTGATTCATACAAAAAATAGTAATGAGTTTATTCAGCTCCACCCTTTAGACAAATTCAGATTAAACAGCAAAAAAAGAACTATGTCCATGTTTACCAAAATATTCTAACAATTTACAAAGCTCTCTATGAAATTTTAATGACTACATATAAAACCTAGTGTCTTGTGTTTATAGCAATGATCTTGCTCTTTTTGGGTGTGTACATCTGTCATTAAAGCTCCTGAAAAACATCCCAACATAAGCACTTGTGTATAAGCTGTATTCGCATGCTACATACCAGTAAGTCTTTGTGCGAGCTATACAAACAGTAAGAACTTTCAGTCAGATCAAAATGTAGACACTATAATATGTACAGGGCATGTACAACCCAATTTAAAGACTGCTGATGTATGTGGATAGGTTTAAATAGCTCTAAACAAGCTTCAAAAATGTCAATTTCCCCCACTAACACACTCTCATTCTAAAAGCTATTATGCAGACTAAAAAAGTAGCTCACAAAGTGCTAAGAACATCTCTACAGAGTCAGGCTGGAATGCTACAATGACCCATTCAAACCATTCCTCCTTGTCTATTTCCCACAACTATAACAGTTGTCAAGTAATTTCAAAAGTATTACCATAAGAAACAAGTTTTTACCAGCAATCAGTACTCAAAGCCATTAACTGAGGTTTCATTAACTTGCATTCCTGGAAGAAATTAAATTATTCATTAACAAATGGCCTATTAAAATAAGAAATCCTAAAAGTAGAAGATAAAAGCCTGCAAATGACAGTTATAATGATTGACTTTCTGGCCCTGAAAGAGCAAAGGACCACTAAGAACAGCCACAGCTGTCAAAGAGACAGGTCCTACCTGCCACACCAAATATATTTTGCCCATGGTCATAATATTCCTAGCTTAAACTCTTTCTTCTCCAGAGTTTCACCTAGACTTTCTGCAGGAATGTTTACTCTGTGGCCTATCACCTGAGCACTCTGCACAGTTAGATACTTTCTACTAAAATTTGTACTTCATAAGGATAACTGCTGTCTGTCTGTAGCTTTTGGTTGTATTCCCAACAGCCTGAAAACTGATATTCCTGGATATCTCTAAATGGAATATTTAAAGAATTACATTTTTAAAAGCCATCAATATCTCACCTCTACAACTGAACTTGATTTTAGGTTGGTCCCAATATAATGAACAAATATAAAGGTGGGGCTCAGACTCCTCACAAATGCAATAATTTTAAAAAATGCTTATATACATGATTGATATAGAAAATTTCCTGCAAAACTTTTTTGTGGTCAGGGTCTCATGCATGTCTGGCAAGCACCTACCACTGACCAATATCTTTAGTCCTGAAACTGTAGTTAAAAGAATTCTGACCATGGCTGGGCAGGGTGGTACACGCCTGTAATTCCAGCACTTGGGAAGCTGAGTAAGATTTGGGGCCAGCCTGGGCTTACATAGCAATTTCTAGGCAAACCTGAGCTATGTAGTGAGACCTTGTCTCAAAAAACAGAAGAAAACAAAAATTTTCATTATAATTTTTCAAGAGAAATTTTTTTGTATTTCTCATTTTCTTCCTTTCCTAAATCAAATGTAATTCAAAACTTTAATGTGATCATGAATATTAATTACTTTAGTGTCCTAGAATATTTTCAGAGGCAAATGAGACAAGTCTCATAAATATACACATCAACTGTCTGCTACAAATAGACTTTTGTCACCTCTTTTTCTAAAAGACACTAGGTGATTTTTTTCTTCTATGCAATAATCTTTCTCGGCTTAGTACCATATATTATGGGTATAACATTGATCCGTAGGATTTCTAATAATACATATTATAATGTATGTGGGTTTAAAATACTCAGGGAAATTTTTTTCCTTACTTCAATGTACACTATATGGCATCATTTTGTTGGATTAGATTACAGGTCAGCAAACCTATTTTTAAAGAGCTACAAAGTAGATATTTTAGGCCTAAAGGTCTGGTATGGTTGTGCTTTGACAAAATTTTATTTACAAGTCAGGCCCCCTGCCTCATGGCCAGACATTTGCTGACCTCTAATTTGAACTGGTAATCTTGAAGCTTGACATGCAGCTCCTTCTGCAAAAGCAAACTTACAGGGCAGCCTCCTCCACCTAAAAAGAAACGAGGAATCCAGGCACCCAACCCTACCCTGCGGTCCCCAAGGCATAGCCACAGAAGTCGCAGGATCTAACTAAGTGCCATTTGAAAACCGCTGTTTTTCCTACCAGTGGAAACCCAAGCTCTTGGTAAAGAGGTTGGACGCCGTCCTTAGGAAGACTCCTCAAGCTGAGAAGGGCTTGTTAAATGAAAATCTGTCAGGACTCCTCCTCCACAGCGTGGCTGACCTAGTAGGTCTAGGGTAAGGAACCAAGAATTTGTTTCTAACAAGTTACCGCCTGATGCCAATATTGGTCCACAGACCACATTTTGACAGCCAGTGCTCTACTATTCAGAGGAACATTTCATTTAATTCAATTCACAAGCACCTACTAACTATCAGCTACTGCGGGAAAGCAAAAGACAAGCTCCAGCAGGGAAAACGACAAGTAACTGCACTAGAAGGTGCCACAAAAAGGGGTACAGAATTCAAAGGAGAAAGTGCACATCGGATTTGAGGAGCCAAGAAGGGGTAGCATTCAAGATGGAACTGAATGAGGTGGTAGGATTTCAGCAATCCAGACAGAGGAAAGGCGAGGGGGAGAATGCAAAATCACTGCAGACGGAAGGACAGAGTCGGGGAGCGGCAAATCAGCTAATTCAGAACACAGGGTACAACAGCAGAGAGAAGCCTACCGTAGGGCACCCCCACAATTTCAGGGCAAAGTCACAAAAAGATCACCCTCTGAAATAAAAGAGAGTAAATATGACATTTAATTCATTGAGATAACCACGTGAGAAAGTGATTTTGCTTGTGAGAGGACATATCAAGTGTCACTGATGGAAGTTAAGTTCAGAACGAAGTTCAGTTTATTCCAGAATATATCTAAAAACATTTCAGAAATTTAAGTGACAAGGAGACCACAAGCAGATGCAGGGCCAGGATCCACACAGTGGCATGGAAGGGGAACAGAACCAGCCTGCTGCAGTGTCGGGAGGAGGCGAGTGCTAGAGAGCTCCTAAGGCAGAAACGCGCAAATCTGCACCCCACATCTTATCTGCGATTAATGTGAAGAAAACCAGCGGATGACGGAAAGGATACAGATCACTGTGTCCCCGACTCATGCTGAGGTGCTGCATTTCGCTGGCAGCTGCGGTCATGGTGAGGGTATGTGTGAGTTAGCAGGGGTGAGTCAGGGCTTGTACGCTCTGCTGAGCAAGAGTAGCGAATTGTAACACCTACTGGAAGAACCAAATGTTACATATCTAAATGTAAGCATGATTGTCAAGCTAACTGATAAGAGACTGAATCTGGTCTTCCCTGGCACTGTGACTGGTGCCTGATATTTTCAAATGATCCAAATGGATATCTAATATCACCTAGTAGCATTGACTATCATTGTAAAAAACGTATCCACTGGCTTTCACGGTTAAATTTTATCAAAATCCCTAGACTCTGTTTTTATTCCGTGAGGGAACTGAGTTTATTGGAATTGGGAGTCACAGAGCTATAAAAAGCAGCGCCCAGGAAACCTTAAAGGCCCTGGGTGGAAAACAGCCTTCAAAGTCTTTTAAAAACAACTTGGGAAGAGAAGATGCATTTTAGAATGTTTCTGAATCAGCACCACCACCTCATGGTGGGTTTCGCAACTGAATATCCAAGAGTCAAATAAAGAAACCCTCTCTCTGCCACTCTTTCTTTCTTCCACAAGAAGAGGATAGAAAAGACGCTCATTTTACCTAGTTCCACGCCTCCCCCCAAAACAACAGAAAGTCACAGAGTAACATGTGTGAGGTCATAGGCACCACACATGGAATCAAAGGGCTTGTGGTATGATCCCCAAAGACACAGAGCTGGACACTCACAATAGAATGATAAAATGTAGGATGGAATTTATCAGATGCCACATGATAGCTCGATATTGAGTGCTGTGCAAGTTAAGGGGAAGCTACATTCCCTGCAGTGGCCAGGAAATCCTCCAAAGTTTTGGGAGCCTTTGAAGATGAAAACTGACTACACGTGCAGGGCTGTCACAGGGCCGGGGCGTGGCTGTCCCCGAAAACAAAGATCACGCGGACAAGCCACATGAAGACATTGCTTCAGGACAGAAAAACACCAAGCCCCAAACAATCCAAGCCATGAGCTGCTAGGCAGTGGGGTTCAAATTGACATCATGCTTCTGAGTATATAAATAAACATGCTACACTAGCTGAGCAGATCTTTCTTCCCTCAGGAGAGTAAGGGCTCCACCTGACCCCAGCTTTGTCTCATCTTTATTTTCTCATCCTCTCACGGTCCTTCACCCTAGGAACCTCACGAGCCGCCTGGGTCGTAGCATCAAAGGTAGAGAAGGAGAAGATCACCGAGTTATGGTGTAGTGAGCTGATAAGTAACTCTTCAGGAAACACACAGAGGGAAATAACTAGAAGAATTCAAGTATCATGAAATTAAAATGTAACAAATATTTATTAATTGATTAATTAATTTAGAGACAGGGTCTCGCTATATAGCTCAGGGTGCCCTTAAACTTGCAGAGCGCCCCATATCTCAACCTCCAGTGTGCTGGGATTACAGGCATTTGCCACCACACCCAGCACAACTAGATATTACAGCTGAAAAATATATCACTAACACTTATTCGAGGAAATTTATGGAAACCATCACCATACTCTCTGATATAATTAGGATATAAAATCTTAAAGCTGTGCAGGACAGTTGGTCAAAAATCTCTCCAAATTCCAGAATAGTGTTTCCTACGTCAACTCTCTCCAGAACTCTCCCATTTTTTCATTGCATTCTATTAATTTAAAAAATTGTATTTTCTTACTTTTTTATGGTACTGGAGACTGAACCCAGTGTCTTCACAATGAGCTACATTCCCTGCTCTTTTTTAATTTTTAATTTTGAAAATGATCTTGATAAGTCAGTAAGTCACCCAGGCTGGGCTCAGTCAAACTTGTGATCCTTCTGCCTTGAAGCTGGCAGCTTCAAGGCACAAAGAACTGCTCAGCTAGTGTATCATGTTTATTTATATACTCAGCCTCCCCAAGTCCTGGGATTACAGGCATGTGCCAATATGCCTGACTATATTTTCTTCAAGAATTTTGTTAGATTTATATAGCTGATGTTTTCTCTGTACCAAGAGTGTCACTGATATCCAATGTTCTTTCATATTCTAGTTCATCTGGGTGTTCATGCTCCCCTCGACTTCCTTTAATTTCACTGACCGCTTCATCTATCCTCCCACTCTGTCTTGTGCTGCCAGTATTAACACAGCAGTGTTGTAGTCAGGGGTTGCAAGGAGAACAGTTACAGACAGGACACATAATCTATCATATTATTTATAATGGTCACCCAAGGAGTTAAATACTAAGAAACTGCATGATCCAGTTGAAGACCTAGAGCCCATGACAATGCCTCACATGAGTCCAATCGGAGGCCTAGAGCCCACAACAATGACTTATGCAGTGGATCTGCACTGGGAAGGCCTTAAGGTTAACGGTGGAAGCTACAAAGCCTGTGCCAGCAGGGGGAAGGATCTGTGCCAGTAGGTTGAGGGTTCTGCAGTGGAGCCAAGAAGTGACACTCAAAATAAGGACCAAGGTTCCTCCAAAAAGTACCACAGCCATCCCCAGTGACAAGGAGGTCCCAAGCTCTTTTGATGGTTAACAGCTGAGTTCACATCAGGAAGTCAGTGTGACAAGCTTCTCCTAGAGATTGAACAGCACACATCTTCCCCTCTGGAGCCAGGAAGTGATGCTCAAAGTAAAGAGCAGAGCTCCCCTAAAGTGAACTGTAGCCCTTCTCAGCGACAAGGTCCCAAGCTCCTCCAACAATAACACCCAAGTTCATTATCAGGGAAGCCAACATGACAAGCTCCTCCAGGAGAACGAACCGCTCCAAACCACACCAACACTTAGGGGAAGCCACAACACTACTCTTCCTCTCCAGGTCTCCTTTTTATGCTGGCAACTTTCCTCAGGTGGGCCGTCCACACTCAGTACCACACTGATTCAGTTCTACCTGTGTTAAATTGACCACCAGTTTTTAATCCACCACAAACAGGAAACCTTTCATGAACTTCTCTGCTGAAATCCCCTTATGGTCAGCAAGCAAAAGATAACAAATGAAAGAAACAAGGGGTCTTGCTGTGGTGGTCCAGGGTTCCTTTCATTGTGCAGTCTTGGAAACAAGTCCAAGAACAGTACACAGGGGCTGTCTATACACTGTAGGCGACAACCACTCCACTGTTTCCATTCTCCCAGACATACATTTTTCCCCACTCCACTGAGCAGTAACATCAAGAAGTGCTTCTGAGACATCTTTCACCTCGTACTGAACACCCTTAACATAGAAGGCTCTGTTCAAGGCATTGTGAAATGTAAGTCGTCGCCTTCAGAAAAACATCACTTCTAGAAATCTGAAAAGCCACCAACTAGAGGTTCCCGGAGACAGCAGGAGGAAGCCACACGTTCTGATGAAAAGTCAAGGCAGGGCTGGCAGCCAAGTGTGGCTGACTATGTGTTTGGGAGTGTTGGGGGAGGGAGGAGGAAGAAGCCAGAGAGGAGATGAGCTGAAGAGAGAGGAAAATGTAACACTGTCCTTTTCCACATCAGGACAAAGAGCACTTCCAAAGAACCAACAAAATTCTTTTACAAGTTTCCTAACCCCAATTTCCTGGATTCCTCCTGCCTCATTTCATAAAGCTAGGATTCATTAAATTAACTTCTAATGAGCACCTAAGTACCATGCATTAGGATGCATAAATGATAAGCTGGGCCTTGGCCTCAAGGGAGGCAGCTCAGGTTTTTCTGGAAGAAACCATTGGTATGCCAAGAGTGACTGACAAGGAAATGACGTTCTACCAGGTGCACACACGAATGTGAAAACAAGGGGACGGAAGGATTTAATCTTGCCTGGTGAACAGAGGAAAAGTACTCCCTCCCATTTAAGACCAATGATGACTGAGAATCTTTCCAAGTAAGCAGTTCCACATTCCATACTGGCCTGCAGCAGGCCAGTCCATAAGCAGGGCTCTGAGTCCTAACAATGACCTGTACTTTGTGAAGTAAAGGGTGAGAGAGAGCAGCCCACCATGGGCCATCAGGAACTGGCTGGGGTATCAACACCAAGCACCATTCCTCAGCCCTTCGGCTTCATGAACTAGGTCTAGGGCTGGAAATTCCCAACCACAAGTCAATTCCAGCCTCTACTCTGAACCTATTTTTAAATGATCAACAAAATAGATGTTTTTGAATGAAAACATATGATTGAAACAATTTTTTTCATCTCAAACTTAATGAAGTGTATAAAAAGCAAACCAGACACAGCTGAAGAAAAACTTAGCAATCTGGAAAATATACCTTTTTAAAAAGTTTTTCATTGCCATATCACTGGTGTACTAATGATCTTCCTAAATATAGAAAAAATACCAACATATATTTCAAACTGTCTGTTCCACACAGAATTCAGCCAGAAAGAAAAAAAAGCTTCTACTTATTCCATCTAACACAAGGTGCTAAGCATATTATAAACATGTCTTATTTTATCGTCACAGTGTCTAATACAGTTGGTGCAAATACAAAAAGAAAAAAGGTTTCACAGGAACTCAATAGGTGACATGCTCACGGTCACAAAACTAGTACTATATGTATAAAAACCAATATAGACTCTTGAAGTTTGCCACTGTCATGCTACTAGATATATGCAATACAGGTCAATAGAAAGCTACTCTACTCTATGTCCTGTCCTTGACCTCGGTAAACCATATATCCTCTTTTGATAACTCTTTTCTTGACCAAAGTTTGAGTCCTCTTCTCAAAAAAGCCTCAACTTCGGATTTCTGAGTCTAGTTTTGGCAAGAATCCTGCTGAGTCCATCTCAAGTGAGCCTTTCATTCCTGTGAGTTAATTAAACCCCCTATCACACCTCTCTCTCTCTCTCTCTCTGTCTGACACACACACACATTCTTTGTTATAGATTAAAAACTGGTGGTCAACTTAACGCCAGCAGAATTAAATCACCATGGTGCTGAGCAATAGATGTTCCACCTGAGGAAAGTTGCCAGCATAAACAGAGACGCAGAGAAGGCGAAGAGAGGCATTGAGGCCTTGTGGGTTTTCTCTGAATGTTGCTGTTTGAGCCACTGGTTCTCTTGGAGGAGCTCTGGTCCTTACATTGAGCATCACTTCCTGGCTCCAGTGGGGAAGACATGTGCCGTTTAACCTCCAGGACAAACTCATCACGCTGGCTTCCTGGCATGTACTAGACTGTGCTTATCGTCGGAGGAGCTCGGGGCCTCCATGTCACTGAGGATGGCTGTGGTTCTTTTCAGGACAGCCCTGGTCTTTGTTGTGAGTGTGACTTCTTGGCTCCAGCATAGGACCCTCAACCTACTAGCACAGCCCCTTCACCCTGCTGGCATAGACTTTCTGGTTCCCACCACTGACCTTTGGGCCTTCTGAGCACAAATCCATAAAACAGACTGGTGTCAGTCCTTCTTGTGGGCTCTAGACCTCCAGTTGGACTCATGGGAGGCACTGTCATGGGTTCTAGATTTTTATCTGGACTCATCTGGGACATTGCTGTGGGATTCAGGCCCTTGGCTAAATATTCTGTGTCTTCGGTGTTGTGGATAGATTTCCTGCAGTTTCTTGTGTTAACTCTGAGTGACCATCCTAAAACAATATTATAAATTCCATGTCCTGATTCTAATTGTTCTCTGTGCAGCCCCTGACTGCAACACCCTGGATATCTAAGCCTGTGTCCTGCCTGAAGCAGAAAGACTGTTACACCATTATGGCCAGAATCTTCCTACCTGTGATGTCCTCTCTTAGCAATTTCACATCCACTGACCCCGTCCCTCTTTTCCTGGAGAAGCTGTGTGGACGTCTCACAGGGGCGCACAGTTATTCATATAGCCTTGATGGAGGAAAAGTTCGCCCTCTGCTGGGGTCATCGTCCTCTCGGAGCAAGCACGCAGCTTCAGGAGGGACTGGAGCGTTGAAGGGGGAAGGGGACACCCGCCTCACCAGTCAGATCAGCTGAGTCAACCCTAGCGATCACTGAGGCGACAAATCTCCCTCACACCTCCCTCTGCCTTGACGGTAAATTCCCAACTGTCTGTTACACGTGGAGCTGAGTCAGATCTCTCATCCCTATTACAATGCCCTACGGCAACAGTACTGAGTAAAGTTCTCTCTCTGTTCCAAGAAGCATTAGAGCAGTTTTTTTCTTTGACAATATGAGGTACTATCGAAAAATACACTGAATGTTCAAATTAAAAATTTATTACAATAAAAGACACTGGTCACTAATCCCCTTAAAATCCTCCCCCTGCTTCAAACACTTGTCCCATTGTTCTTGCCACTTTGTGAAGCAGCTCTGCCGTCCTCTTTGGTGAGTGTTTTTAGTTGCATTATGGGGCTGCCTCTGTGTCCTGAATTGATCCAAAATGTTTATCTTTCGTGGTTATATTGACTCTGGAGAAGAGCAAGGACTCACACAGGGCCAGGGCCAGGGAATAAGATAAATGAAGACACACTGTAGTGCTCGCATGAGACCATCTTACCATGGGAGGACACTTGGCAGCAGCATTCCCTGTAGTTTTTATCAACACCTTGTAAAAACATAAAAGAGGACTTCCAGAACGACTTCAGAAAGTGGCAAAAACTGTGTTTAAAGCAAAGGAGAGTATTTTAAGAGAAACTCTCATGTAGCCATGGGGGCAGGCTTCTAGAATTTGTGATTAATTCATGATCCAATGTTGGGATTTATGAGTGTGAGGGCTACACCCACCCTAGGGTGGGTGTGACCTACATACAATATCAGGACAGAGTCTTCTCTCCATGCTCCTCCCCTTTTGCTCTTGCTTCTGCTGTCTTCTGCCACCATGAATTTTTGCTTCTGTTACATGCCACTCTGACTTGGAACCAGTCAAGTATGGACTGAAACCTTCACAAACTGTGAGCTAAATAAACCTTACCTCCTTTAATTTTGGGTGTCGGATATTTTGTTCCAGCAATGAGAGAAAAGTAACCAAGACAGAATTTGGTACCAGACGTGGTATGAGTCACTGTCATAGGCTCTAGGCCTCTAGCTGGACTCGCAGGGGACACTGTCATGGGCTCTGTGTCTTCAGCTGGACTCATGCAGGACACTGCCATGGGATCCAGGCCCTCAACGGGATTCTTTGGGTCTTAAGTGTGTGGACGGATTTCCTGCACTATTTTTGTATCTGATTCTTTGGGTGACTATTATTAAAATATACTATCAATTATGTGTCCTGTGTTAAATTGTTTTCTTTGCAAACCCTGAGTACAACACATACACATGCATGTGCGCATACACACACACACTAGCAAAGATGGACCCAAATAACACACTGTGTTAAAGTAGGGCTTACAATATGATTTAAAGTTCTAAAACTTCTACCTGTAGATATCAGAAGAGATAAAAACATTAGACTAAAGATTGAGAAGTGACCTAGAGATTACACCTTGGCTAAAGAGATATGAAAAGAGCAGACTCTGTTGGTGGTTTACATAATGCCCTGTGATTCAAAATAGCTTGTCTTTGAGACAGATTTTAACAAGCACATGCACATGCATTTATGTAAATCTATATATTCACCTACCAGTTTCTCCAGCTGTTTTATTCTTCCCATGGGGCTTATATAGAACATAAGAGCATCCTTTTACATGGAAATGGTCATTAATTTGTCTAAACCATCTGAAAATAACAAAAAAAATTGCTCATAACAAGAGTTCTACAGCAATGAAGGTCATTACTTCCGTTCTAGAGAAATCCAGACACAGTATTAGCTTGGCGTACCTATGAGAAGTTCAGGGCCAGCATCAATATGCACAGTGGACAATCAAAGCACCTACAGCTGAGCTAGAAATAGGCATTGCTACCTACTGAAGGCACAGAGCGGCAGCTTCATACCTCATGAGTGTGGTATTTCCAGTGAAAGGGCCAAATCTAATATCTTCGAATGGGGGTTGAAAGCCCAAAATATGTAAAGCCTCTTCTTGGGTAATAGGTGGAAGGCTATAAAAGAAATATTGTCTTTCATTTCACAATTCCAATCACATGCAAAACTGTCTCGATGTTAATAAATCTATCTGACTGGAAAACCATTTTAGGAATATTTTTCATTTTTATTTTATTGGAAAGAATACATGCATATATTTTAAGCTACCAGGATTGTAACAAAATGCAGACGTTTTCTCTTAATTTGTGAAAAAATGTCAAAACCTTCCCTTATAGAAAAAACAACATTAAACTACTTTCAAATTCGGAGTTTAGGGAGACTAGTAAATTGACATACTTACCTTCCAGCTCCCATTGTGCTGTATAAAAAATTCCAACAAGAAATTAATGAAGAGATGCCACAAGAAGTCTTATACTGTGGTCGGCTTATGCAGTACCTGGAAAATAAGACTGTCTTCTTCACTCAAATGAATATGAAAAATGCATTACAGAAAAAGAGAAATTATGATCTAAAGTGTCAATATAGTGAAAACTTTGATTGCTTCAAGCAATGTAACTTTTTTTCATTTTAAATATTCTTAAATTTATTAAACACCTAAAAGTATAATAATCATGAATCATTTATTTCAATAAGGATAACTAACTATAGCTAACTACTAAAATGTTATCCAAAGCCATGGAAAACATTAATAACATCAGCTACTAAAATTTCAGTCCAAATGCCAAATTGAGCTGCATTCGTGATTATTTGTGACTTCTGAAATAATGAAGAAACAAAGCAAAGCCTTGTCTCCACATATGAAGGTTTAAGAAGGATTTTTCGACTCACACTAAAAAACATCCATTTATCACCCACTGAATTCAGAGAAAGCCCTGGGCAAGAAGCCAACAGACAGAACTGTCACAGAGGACTTCAACAGGAAGACACAAACATCCTTCCATGGCACTACGGGGGCCAGACGGTGTTCCAAACACAGTGGTTGTGTTTTAAGAGAAATGTCGAAGGCTGCAGACTTCGGTATTCAATTTTAAGGAAAAAACAGGTTAATTTTCAAATGCCCTTTTCCTAATGAAGGCACTAATGGGGGGCCAAAATTAAAAACAGAAGTCCTGTTATCACTAAGCACAATTTCAGCCTTACTTGAAAAATTATTTACAAAAAAAAGAAAGAAAGAAAAATTGTATGAACATACAGGCATGTGCAGGTATATATCTGTGCATATAATATATTGATGCATATACAAATCAGCAATAACCTTTGAATGTATAGACTGAACAAGGATCACTAAGACACTGAGACACCAAAAATAATAATGGCCAATTTAATATAACATAGTCACTATTCTGAGTTTAACTGTGTCCCCTAAAATGTTACGCCCAATTCCTAGGACTGGTGAATGGGACCTTATTTGGAAATAGGGTCTCTGCAGTTAGATTCAAGTTAATATGACACCATAGTGCAGTAGGTTAAAACTTTTGCAACACTGTACTATCTTCTATGAGTCTTTGCACTCCAACCCCACCCTTATAATATGTTCTACGGAAAAGAAGTCCTGGTGATTCTTCCCTCAAAGCATTTGTCCCAAATCTCTCCTATTTGTAGTCTGAAGACCTCATAAGGCCTTTATGGCCTTATAATTTTAAATAGTTAAGTACTTTTAATATCATGAATGAAATATTTTTCTATAAAATAAAAACTGTGTTGTAAAATTACCAAATAGTTTCCATTAATAAGTGAAAGCGCTTCTTACTAGAAGGTTAGGTAATAGAAGTAGGAAGAGCAATAGAATTTTTAAATATATTCATTTTGCAACACAGATTTAAACATGCATTGTCAATGATTTTGGCTGAAACTATAAAACAAAAAGTGGAGGGAAACTGGAGATTACCTGGTGCTACTCTGTCTCCCCACTTAGCAGTGAAACAACTACTCAGTGTGAAATTCAGCTGCTACCACCTTAATCCAGAAATCACTCGTAGAATCCCCAGTGTTGGATCATCAGATCATCTATGGCAATATTAAGTAGGTGGGATCACTTTAAGATTTGCTCTTGACTAAACCGTTTAACTGGAATCTAATCACATCTTTATACCTGACTTCTAGTTTACAGGAAATAATGAGGTTTCATGATAATTCAAACAACTAAAGGGGAAAAAAAGAAACAAATCCAGAAGGTAAGATATATTCAAGACATTTGTCCAAACCCCTTCAATGTCAGTCTCTACTATTTTTGTCAATTAAAACAAATGAATAAGTAAATACGTACATAAAGAAATCAGTCAATCTCCTAGAATTAAAAAAAAAAAGTAGAATGGGTCACAAACAAACACACATGTGATTCATTTTTGGGCCCCACTTTGAACAAGCAGGCGTAAAGCCATTTCCAGAAAAATCTCTGAGAAATGTGAATTTAGCGCAGGAATTACACAAGGAAACAGTGCTAGGTATGACATCAGTTAGCAATTGAGTCATGTTTCGGAGATCCATACTCAGGTAATTTGATATGAAATACAATAAATGTCAACGACAGACTTGAAAATGCTTCGGCAAAGAAAGACTAGGGATGCAATTATACCAACAGGTAACTGCTGTTAAATCTAGATAACCGTCGTGTGGAACAGCACAGTAGATGCCTGTAACAGCCAGGCAAATCTGGGAAATTATATCACATGGTGCGGTACACTGAATATTTATAAATCCCAGAAACATTCTTAACACTAAAAATAGTTATCCTACAAATAACTTACTAATTTATAAACAGCAGAGCTATTGCCAAAACATACATTTTAAAAATTGAAAACCTGGCAAAGCAGCCTTACCATCGTCTGAGGTCTAACACTTTCCGCTGTTTGATATCTTCCAGGGGAGAATGCTGGGCGCACTCTCTCTGATGCCTTCCCTTCTTATCTGATGTTTTTTTCTTGGAAACTTGTTTCTTTGCACTGCCTAGGACACAACAGGAATAAAATAAGCAAAATAAGCGTTTTGCTTAAGATGTAGTAAATCACTAGGATAAAATTATCTTCCAAAGTTAGAAAGTAATTCCCATTACTTCCATAAATATTTGCAAGTATATTGAATACTGTACAAGCATTTTCAAGAACAGCTCTCTGCCTTAAAGACAAAATGAGAAAGAATAAAAACAATTTAAACCCATGAATGTTATTTCTCCTATCATCCACTTATGTTCAACTTCCATAGTTAATCACTTAGCTGGTAAAAGAATCAATCACAAAATCTTCAGCCACATCTGTAAAATCACATCATCACCAGTAAAATATTAAACTAGACCATGTTCTAGAAGATGAACAGTTTCTATAGAACAATAAAACCACACGAATGCGATTCTATTTAAAAAAAAAAAAAAAGCACTGGATCCATTAATGGGATGACGTGGTGTTTAAAAATATCTCCAGGCCTTCGGCGAGCACAAAGTGGATTAAGAACCACACACACATGTGTACATTATTAAAATGAAACGCTGGTCCCAGGAGCCAGAATGGAAATCAAAGTCTCCTTGCCATGTGTGTGTGTACCCACATGCACACGCAGGTCGTAGGGGTACATACACACCCACACCCATCCCTTCTGAGAGACACACAGACAACCAACAGCCGTTACCTACTGGGAGGGGAGAACTGGGGGCCCCTGCAGGCAAAAGTGAGAGTGAGCATTACCCTGCTCGGTTTTCACTTCTGACCCATGCTAATGGGTGAGGCAGTCAAAAATTATGTAAGTTAAAGTATTAATAAAATAAAACCTAAACTTCATTTCGTTAAAATACGATTAATATTTCAGACAGCTACACTCATATTTTAATAGCTTTCACATATATCTATTTATATGAAATCATCAAACTAAATGAAGACTAACATTCAATTTTTGAGTTGTTCATAAATTATAAAACGTAAATTATATATGTATGTGCCTTGTACACAAACGTGGCAAGGCATCTTTTATTTATCCAAAGGGCCCTACGTCGTGTCACCCGCAAAGCCAGTGGAAACCCAGGAGCCCTCGCTGCGCAGGGAATATCTGTACAAGGCTATAATAACAAAGACTATACAATCAAGGAAGAATTTTCCTTTTAATTGGCCTTCCTGAGCCGTCACAGAATTTCCTTACAGAACTGAACAACCACTTGTAAACAGGAGCTGAAGCTCATGCTGAATTTCCTTCACTGGTGAAAGGAATCTTAGCTGGAGAACAGAGAAGTGACTTTCCACGATTTCACGGCCTAATAAGGACTTATTTCCAGAGGAGTTTTGCTTGTCACTTGCGGTTTTAAGGCCAGTGAATTATGGAGATGTGTGACCTCGAAGACCAGAGCAGTGGGTCCTCGTACTTTCCCCCAAGGGCGACCTGGCGGCCCTCTGGGCCCTGCAGTGGTTGCCCCAGAATAAGCAAGCACATACATTCAAAGTGGGCACACTTCATAAAATCCCCACACAGCCACAAAGAGATCAGTCTGACAGGCAAAACTCCACTGAATTTGACAGAAGGAAACCTTGTCGAAGCGGAAGCTAAAGTGGGAATACAAAAAGCAACCCCTAAAAACTTCTGTCGCCCCATCACATCAATTTCAGTCATCTCTGCCTGCTTCTCCTTAACAGTGCTTTCTTTCTCCCTTCTCCTACTCTCACTTCCACCAAAAACACCTCCACGTACCCCCAGCCCAACATATAGTCATGCGCGCGCGCGCGCACACACACACACACACACACACGCACATGCACTATACTGGTTTTTAGAGAGAGGAATGAGGACAAATAAAAGAAAATCTACCATCATTTTTCCTTGAACAATGACACAGAGTTCTGTGTAATCACCATCAATCAAAAGTGAGACAGAGAAGCCAAGCAAAAGACGGTCAGAAAGAAAGGAAGGCCCAAGCACAGTGCGTTAGTAAAGGGCAATGCTTGGCTGACCCCTGAACCACGCACAGAACAGAGGTCCAGCAGCGCAGCTCAGGTTAAAAGAGTGGAACAGAGCTAGGAGCTGCCTCAGAGACAGAAATTACAGTTTGGGTCTAACAAAATCAACTGCTTCCCAAAGCAAACAAACAAACAAACAAACACAACACAGCACTTTTTAAATATACCAGAGTGGATGTAACAGTCCCACTATCTAGGAAAGACTGTAAAGTTACAGAACATGTGAGGAAACTAGAAAAACATAACTATCAACAAGAAAAAAGATAAGGCCAACTCTGACATGACCCAGATTCTGACGTCTGCAGATAAGAATTTTAAAGTAGATGTTATAACTATACACTGTGAGATGGATAAAATGCTCTTTTATAAATGAAAAGAGAGCAAATCGTTTCAGGTGAGATACAGAAGTGATAAAGAAATGTAAGCACTAGAAATAAAACACACGAATGAAAAAGACATACCACACAAGCACACTCATCAGAAGACAGTTTGAACTACACATCAATAAACAAAATAGTTTCCAGCACTAGAAATATTGCCAGTGATAATGAAACATATTTTATAATGATATAAGGGACCAATTCTTGCAGAGGACAAAAAACTCATAAATATGTGTGCACCTAACAACAACTTCAAATCACATTTGTTTGTCTTTGTTTGGTTTTTGTTTGTTTGTGTGCAGCACTAGGGATCTCCATCTCAATTACTATGTTGCTTCTGATGCTGGAAACACAGACACAGGATGGGGACAGCTATTTCTTCACTCCTCGACCCACTGTTTCAATCCCTTCTTCCTTTATAAAGAGCAATTTCCAAAGGATTTAGAATGTTGGCACCCTTTTGCATGTAGGCAAGGAAAGATGCAGGTGTTAAAAGAAAAACTCAGAAACCCTTAAGTTTACGTATCAGATTACTCACAGCACAGACTCAGCCTACAGCAATTGAAGGGCAAAGACAAAAATCAAACCCTGGGGAATAGGTGAATCAATTTGCAGAGTTACTGTATTATAAGATTACTTGTGTAAATTCAGTTTCTTTAAAAAAAAATCACAAGGCATAAAAAGAAAAACACTTAACAAGAACCATCTCTGAAAAACAGCAAAAGACAGATTTGCTAGACAAGGATTTTAAAAGCACTATCTTAAAGGTGTTCAAAGAATTAAAGGAAGATGGTTGTATGGATGATTTGGAAATAACAATGAAGAGATGGAAAAGCTAAAAAAAAATGAAAAAAGAAATTTTTAAGCCGAAAAATAAAATAACTGAAATGAAAAATTCACTAGAGGGACTCTATGTCACATTTGAGCACACAGATGAAATAATTGGTGGGCTTCATGATAAAACAATTGAAATTATTGAGTCTGAAGAACATACACAAAGAAGTATGGAAGAAAAGTATGCAGATCATAAGGGACCTGGGTCCACCAAGTGGACCAGCCTATGCATTGTGGGAGCTCCAGAGGAGAAGACAAAAAGAAAGGGGGAAAGAACATATCTAAAAGAAATAATGATAAATAATGGCTGAAAAGTTTCTAAGCCCAATGAAAGATATGAATATAGACACCCAAGAAGCTTAATGCCAGGTAGGATGAGCTTAGAGACCCACACTAGGACACATCATAATACAACTGGGGAAACATTAAGGCAAAAAGAGAATCTTTAAAATAGCCAGAGGAGGGCCAGGGTGCAGCTGAGTGGCACAGTGCCTGTCTGGCAAGTGCAAGGCCCTGAATTCGACTCTCAGTACCAAAAGTAAAATAAAATAGCTTGAGGAAAGAGCTCCTAAGACTCTTATGTTTAGTAACACTGTCCTACACAAGTGAGACCAAAACTAAATACGAACTGGGGAATTTCACTGCCACTCGGCCTACCCTGCCAGAAATGCTAAATGGAGTATTACAACAGGCCAATCACAAACAGGCTGAAACGGAAGCATGCCTGATGGTCACTCAAACTCACGTAAAGGAATAAAGATCTCAGTGGAAGTATGAACCCAGGCAATAAAAGCTGGTATTATTATAACTTTGGCTTGTTGCTCTACTTTATGCATTCTCCATGATTTAAGAGACAGCCTGTTTTTTTAAACAACCTATTTCTAATTTAAAAGTCGGTATTATAACTTTAGTTTGTACCTTCACCTTTTTCTATATTCTTTAAAAGCATAATGCATCAAATTATTCATTGATGTTTTGGACACACAATGTACAAAGATGTAACACTGTGACATCTATAACTGAAAGAGGGTGAGAATAAAGCTGTATGAGAACAGAACTTTATATATTATTGCAGTTAAGGTGGTACAATAAATTCAAACTGGAGAATTATAATATTACAGCATTTAGCTTAATGTTCATGGAAACCACAAAGAAAATAATTATAGAATATATACATACAAACAAATAAGAAAAGAATTAAAACATTTCATTATTAAAAAAATATAAAATAAGACAATAGTGCAGGAAATGCTGAACATGAAAGCCTTAAGGCAAACAGAAAACAAACAGCAACATGGCAGCAGTCGTTCCTTATTAAAAGTAATTTTAAATATAAGTGGATGAACTCTCCGACCAAAATACAGATTTGCATAGTTTTTTTTTAATGATCTATATGCTCTCTATACGGCAATCACTTTGGATCTAGAGACGTGAGCAGACTGCAGATGCTCCAAGTAATGGTCACCAGAGTACAGGGGTGGCTATAAATAAGCCAATCACAAAAAGACCAATACTGTATGATTCTGCTCATATGAGACTCCCAGAGTAGGCAAATTCACAGAAATAAAAAGTAGAATGGTGGTTGCCAGGAGTTGGATGATGAGGGAATAGGGAATCATTGTTGGCTGGGGACAGAATTTCAGCTTTGTAAGATGAACAGGTCCGGAGACAGATGGTGTTGAGAGTCGTACAACAATGCAAACACACTCTACATCCCTGAACTAAAAAATGTCTGTAATGGTACATTTTATATCATACGCTTTTTGCCCAAGTTTTTTAAGTTTGCTATTTTTTAAAGATGGAATTAAATAGTGAAAAGATGATTTCACAATTATAGTTAGAGATTGTTACTGCCCCCTCTCAGCAGTGGACAGAGGAAGACAGAAGTTAAATAGAAGCACAGGTAATGTCATCAACACGCTCAAACATTTTGACCTAACTAATAATTACAGATGCACCCAATCGCTACAGATTGCACACCGTTTTCAAGTATATGTGGCTCGGTAATAAAACAAGATTCAGGACAGTTTAAAAGACTGAGCTTCTATGTTCCCTGTCCATCAAGAAATTAGAAGTCAATACTTAGAAAAAATAACCAAAATATCTAGAAATTAAGAAGCATGTAATCCAAGACACTCATGTATCAAAGAAGAAATTACACAAAAATGTAAAAATATTTCAAATTAAATAATAAAAACAAGTGCATCTGAAGTTTTGGGCTGAGGCTAAAGCAGCAAAGAACAGTCGTTAGCTAATGGTGGAAATGTCTCAAATCAGTGATGTCAGTGAAATCAAAAAGAAGGAAGAAATGGAAAGAAATAATGAGGAGCAGCAGTCAATGAAATAAAAAACAAGCCAATGAGCAAATTAGAAAAACCAAAAGCTGGTTATTTGAAAAGACAAATAATACCAGTAAGCTCCTCACTACAACGGTCAGAAAAAAAAAAAAAAAAAAAAAAAAAAAAAAAAAAAAAACAGAAACATACTGCAGTCCTTAGAGGGTTAATACAGCATTTATGTCCTAAGTTTGTCAACTGCAATGAAACAGGCAGACTAAAATTTGTCATAGGTCAACAGTAATGGAGACAACACCATCACTACAGAGATTGTTACATTCCTCTGCAAGCCCTCAGAAAATAGGAAAACACTTTCCAACTTGTCTTAGGAGACCTGCATAGCCTTAATTCTAAATCCTAAGAAAAGACATTATGAGAAAAAGAAAATGAAAGACTCATTGCTTATAAGGATTGACACGAAGTGAAATTCCTTTTGTGCCTGAAAATGATAAAATAACAGCAGATGAAACAAACTGATTTTGAAAATAAACAGGCAAATGTATGGAGGTTTTATAAAATCATCAAAGAAGCTTCAAGGTAAAATACAAATCTCAATTCTACCTCTAGTAGTTGTGCAACTTGGGTGAGAGTTATCCCCTTTCTTCACCAAGAGGATGAGCGTCTCTACCTCAAAAAATGCTCGCATTACTGTGAGTTCCAGCAACAGACATGAAGAACACTGGTGTCTGCCACTGGACCAACCCCATGCAATGGTCAAGGTAGTACACTGTAATCTAGGTGATGGGAGCTTTCAAAACAATCGGACATCATAATGCACACCTGTCATCCCAGCACACAGGGCTGAGACAGGAGCGTCACGGTGAATTCAAGGCCAGCCTGGCTGCATAGCAAGACCCCGTCTCAACAAACAACAAAAACTCTGTAGTATGTGACCTATTCGGTGATACCGATGGGCTTTGACCAGTGTTCCAAAAATTTTAACCATACAAAAAAAGTACAATGTTACTACAGGATGAAAAGAAAAATAATTATTTTCTAGTTTATAAATATGACTTTATGTTCCAGCAAAACTGTGGAAGAATAGCATTATTATAATATTTACATAATACAACGCTCTGATTCCCAAAGCTCTCTATAAATTTAAAGGTGAAGACTGAATTCTCCAAAGGTTACACATTAATGATCTAAATGTCCTGTGACCAAGGTTGCTTTCTTGCAACTATAGTGACAAGCAAGATGGCAACAACGCCTCCCATTCGGTATTTTACTAGGAAAATATGTCTAACAGCAAGATTTTAAGAAACGAGTTTGCTGTCTCATTGTTTTCCCATACGAACTTCAGGGATTCTTCCTTACCTGACTTGTGTTTCGAATTTGTGGTCACCCCATCAAATTCGGATTTATCGATTTCCCACGCGAGAGGTAGCTTGCCCAGGCTGTTGGATAAGTTTTCCAAGCTGTTTTCTTCATTGTAGATTATATCCGATGTACTAGTGGAGATACCCAGGTACCTTGATGAATTATTTCCAGCAGACAATGAGGTGCTGTCAGGAAGGCAAGAGGAGCGGGCTGGATTGGGAATTTTGTAGATCGAGGTTGCCTGGTTCAGGAAGGCATAGTCTGAACAGATGGCATAAATTTTTTCCCGAGTGTGAGTCACTGGACAACTCCAGGGGTAATGGCCACCTCCTTTGGGGCCCAAGGGTGCTCCCGAGGCACTTGTGCAGAAAGACTCAACAGCACCTGGTAGATTCTCTTCCGGAGACTTTCTCTCCGCTCTGTGCTCAGCATTTCCAGGACCACTGGACCTTTCGGTTTCTGCAATGTTAGGCATTGAATGCAACTGTTAAAAGTTTCTGTTACTAGGAAGAAGCTGCCCAGGTTCTGCGTCTTGGAGAATGACTTTGACAACTGTTTACAACATTCTATAAAAACCTGAGAGTTGCAAAATGAGACCCTGAGAAAAGAAGGAGAAAAAGAATGATCAAAAATCCACCAGATATTACAACAGGCTCTAAAAATCGTATCGAGCATTCATCATATGTTTTCTTCATTCAATACATATTTATTTTACAACTATGTACCCAGAGTTATGATCACTAACCATCTACCTTTCCAATTCGCTTAAAATAAAATATTAAAACAAAAAAATCACAAACAGTCCAATTAAAAAATGGGCAAAGTACGAGATAGTCACTTCTCCAAGGCTGGTACAGAAATAGCCAATGAGCTCCTGAAAAGACACCTGGCATCGCTGGCCATCAAGGAAATGCAAATCAAATCCACAGTGAAACACCTGCTTCAACCACTAAGATGGCTGTAGTCAAAAGACAGATAATACCCAGTGTCAACGAGAAAGTGGAGAAATTAGAACCTTCATACACTGCTAGGAAAAAACCAAAAGGTTCCGTCACTTTAGAAAACAGTTCTTCGGACATCTTAACAGAGTCACCATATGGTCTAGCAATTTCACTCCTATTTACATACTCGAGAGAAATGAAAACATATGTCCACCCGTGTAAACAGCAGCACTGTTCATCACAGCCAAAATGAAGAAGCAACCTAAATGCTGACCAACTGAGTAATGGATAAATGTGCTATGTCCACACCTTGGAATCTTAGTTGATACTAAGGAGAAAGACTAATCCCAGGTACCACTCGAATGAACTTTAAAAACACTAAACTAAGTAAAAGAAGCCAACCGCAGGAATAGACACCGTGTGGTTCCATTTATAGAAAGAGTCCAGAACAGACAAATCTGGAGACAAAACATAGATGAGCGTAACCTAACGCCACAGAGCTAGCACGGCAGGGTTGCTTTTTGGAATAATGAAAATATTCTATAACTGGTTGTGGTGGTGAAAGCATCACTCTGTAAATATACCAGAAGCCACTGAAGCCTACACTTCAAGGGATAAATTTATGGCATGTGAATTATAGCAATAAAGTTGTCTAACAACAGGGCATTGGCAGGGTTATTTAAAAAGTATATGCGCATAAAAGACCTGTGGTGATCAGTAACAGATTCAAATCAACAACATGAATTTCATTTTTAAAATATTGTTAACCTGACCCCCCAACACCACCACCAAAAAAAAGGATCGAATCCAGATATCACTAACTTTTGATAAACCTCAGGAAAGTGAATCTCAAATCTAAACTGATTCCTTCAGGGAAGAAAACAGCCATGGCGTCAGTAGCACCTGAGGAATCCAAAGAAGCTGGAGATTTATGAAGATAAGAGCTTCTTCATGGGTCACAGTGTCACAGGTAACACAGGGGCTGTCCTTTCCAGGGGTCTGGGCAGGCTGTGACAGTTTTCAGGGCCCTAGTGACAAAGTAGCACAGAAGATATTCAGCCCACTGTGGGAATCAGTTTGCCTTTTAACAGTTAATATCTCTTCCCACTTGCTTATTTTAAAAATTAGAGATGCGAATCACTTTCCTAAATTTCAGAAAATGACGCTATCAAAACCATCATGCGAATACCTCAGACAGAAGCCTCTGAGTAACACGCTAGGGATTCTCTTGATCCTAATCTCTGAGGAGATCCTAGTGGAGGCCCACACAACCATGCATAGAAGTTGAGGAAGTGAGCAAAATATTGTCTGTGGGACCAGCTCACTTCTACAGCACTTTGGGATCTTGAGGAAGTGTGCTCACCGGGGACAGTTAGAGATTATTCTGATCAAAAAACATAGATGAAAGAAAATGTCTTCATTTAAGTCCAAGAGTTAGGACTGAGCCTCCTGGATGCTAAAGCCAACAAAGAAAATTTCACTTGATTAAGGGGAGTGCAGCGGTCCCTGCGTGCTGTGGTACACACCTATAATCCCAGCACTCTTGAGAGGCAGGAAGTTTGCTTAAATTCAAGGCCAGCCTGGGCTACAAAGTGAGTTCAAATCCAGGCTGAGACTGCATGGTGAAACTGTCTCAAAAAGGCAAAACTTTTTTTAAAACGTGCAGCGGTCTTTTTTTTTTTTTTAAATGTCTGGGTGTTTGTTTACTATTAAACAATGGTCACTTGACAAGAATGATCACATTGGTCCCACAAAGATTTACAAAAAAAGATGATCAACATAAAGATTTGCTTTACATGGATTCTCACTCAAAACCAAAGGTATCAAAACTTTTTTTATCTGAACCACCAATTATGAACATTTCTCTTTGAAAACCTGTGTAATATTTTTCTACTTTATTATATAAATAAAATATATTGTAGAAAAACTGCAATGTAGCAAATGATATTCCGCAGAAAATGAAAAGTACGCAAAACCCATGACCCAAAGGGTGTTTATTTTCTTTCTATAGTGCGTCTGCTTCATGTCTACTCTCTCTGCAGTGCGTACAGAACCAGAGTACTTTGCTCAGGTCCTGGCTTTCTCAATGTGACCTAGGGACAATTTATTATAGACACCAGAGTCATTACAGACACTGATTACAGGACTCATGATTCAGTTACAGCCTCAGGAAAGTCGGAAGCATAGGAAGGGTAGATCACCCCTCCGCTCGGGGCAGCCGTTTCCCAGGATCAGTCTCCTTCTGACTCTGTAAGCACAAACCGCGCCGCTCGCATTTCTAATCTGACCTCTCCATACTAGAAAACTGCTTGCTACACAGAGACCAACATAGCACTTCCCCACTTCAAACCCTCTGCCCTTGGAACGAACAAAAGACCAACTCCTCTGCCTCTGCAGAGCTACTTCTCCACCTCCTTCCACTCGCCCCTTCCCCGAGCTCCTTCCACACTACTTTCAGGTTTCCTAAATCCTGTTCCCTGGCACACTGGCCCCCTCCTCATTAATTCAGACCCATTCATCTTTTAACTGTCAGTTTTTAGGGAAGGTTTCTTAGCTCTACAAAGGAAGGCCGGTTCCCCTGTGCATACTCTGCAGCCTGACTTCCACAGGTCTTACAGGGTGCAATGCCAAGTCTACACCTACGCTGTGTGTTTATGTCTTTGCCTCCCGCAAATCTGATTCCCCTGGTAACTGCGCTCCGAGGTCTAGCACGCTGTTGCAGAAGTCCGGTTCAGCCTACACGGTGCCAGGCATTTATCGCAAGCCCTCGCTTTGCCTGCCTGAGATTTCTTCATCCCAGCAAGTGAGGAGTTGCTGCTAGGTTGAGATTTACTAATAAAACTGATGGCTCAACTTAATCGTTGATTCACATTATGTCACAGGCAACAGAAGTACTGTTTTGTTTTGATTTTACGAAACGGCAAGCTTTATGTGCACCGACAGAGGAATGATTTGGGAAAGTCACTGGAATGCACTGCTCTGCAAAATAAACCATTTATAAAGTCAGAACGCATTGCCTAGATGATAGTCGTTTCGGGCTATATTTTAGGTCTGTATTCTTAAGTATCAGGTTTATTAGGGCACTAATTCTAATTTTTAAATCTTAGTAAAGCCTTCCACATAGGACGAATACTACGCTCTGTATTTTGTATAGAAGGGACGTGAGGCTCACAGGGTCAGTTAGGTGACTTACTAAGCGTTGAATGTGTGTTTGAGGGCGGGATCAGAAGCTCTGATCTCCAGCTCTCCACCCCGCGCCCTCCCAGCGCCCTCCAGCTCCCGGGTCTCAGCACCCGCCCCGTGCCTCCCTCCCCAGCGCAGAGGCCTTGGAAAGGATACCGGGGATCCTCCCGCTCGGCGCCCGCCTGGCGCGCAGGCTCCGGGGAAGGCCCAGAGCGTCCTCACCGCCTCCTGCGTGAGTCGCGGCCCGGGCGGCCTCGGAAGCCGCGCCGCGAAGCAGAGCGTGGCGCAGGCCGGGTCCCGGCGGTTTAGAGCCCAAGTGTGCGGGGGCGGCGGCGCCGAGAAAAAGCAGCGCGGCTGCGCCCCCTCCCCACCGCCCTCCCGCAGCGGCCTCCGGGATCCCAGCAGTGGCGGAGGACAGCCCGGCCTCCCCGCCCTCCTTCCCTCCTCCCTCGCTTCGGGGCCCGAAGACGGGGTGCGCCGCGAGGGGAAGCTTGGGTCTGGTCTAGGCACCGGGGCGCTCCGGTGCCGAGGCGCCTTGCAGGGTGCGACGCACGCAGTTATTGTCCCCGGGCGAAGAGGGGAGGACCCCATTCGGGCTTCCGAATGAGCACGTGGATGGCATTAATGACAGTGGTGAAATACATGAACAGAATCCCTCTGCCTAGGCGCGGATCAGGCCTCCTTGGGCGCACCAAGTCACCCGGCGGTCGGGGTTTTCGGGGCCCCTGGCAGAAGGGAGGGAAGGAGACAAGGGGGAGGCTCCAGGTCCTGGACTCCCGCGTCCCTCCCGGGACCTCAGGGTCCCGGTGCCAGCGTGCAGAGGGAGGGGACAGCCTTGCCGAGCCTGGCTAGGAGACGCGCGCCCGGGTAGGGCCGAGATCCACTCGAGCACCTCCAAACCAAGCTTTGACTCCCAGAGAACTGATCCTTTCTATCCCTGGCAACCCAACTCTTCACCCTGCTCCTGTGGTAGAACCGTCACCTCCACTGGGACGCGACGGGACTCCAGAGAGACCAGGGTCCCTAGCGGCGCAGTGGGGGTTGGAGGAGCACAGATCGCGCGCGTGGCGCCTGGCAGCCCCTACGGAGAGCAGGACGCACAGCTGGCGGTCACCTCGGCCCCTGCCCACTGCTCTGTTGTACCTTGGGCCTGTCCAGCCTGGTCAGGTCGCTGTGGCCGCGGTGGAACCCAGTAGTCACTGCTACCAGCGCGCCGCCCGCGACGCGCCCCTCGTTGCCCGAGCGTATTGTCCCATCGAAGCGCGCGGGGACAGCGCTGTGGACCGCGGTGCCTGGCGACAAGTCATCGGATATCACCGACTGCACTCTTCTTTCATCCTTCCTTTATAGCGGCGCTTTGCACGTGCTAAGGATGTGGCGACCCCACCACCACAAAACAAAATAAACGAACAAAAGTTGTAAAATCTTAGCTGAGTCTCCAGACCCTGCGTGCCCCTGTCTTGGGCATCTGTTCCCCGAAAGCAGTGACCGAAAAGTAAAGACTGGCTAAGAGGTGGTTAAAAAAAAAAAAAAAAAAAAATGCTGGCAGGATTTCCGCTAATTCTGTAGAGAACTACAAATCCCAGGCAGCCCGGGGCTGGGGACGCATGTTCCCTGGCCGTCCACTTGGAGAAAGTCTTACTGACCCTGGCCGGACGCACAGGCCAATCCCTTGCCTGGCACCTTGGCTGGAGCCTGAGACGGATTCGCCCGCAAAGGATGCTCGGGTGGCTGGGGTGACACAAGTCTATCACTATCCGGAGGAAGAAGGTTCTTGTCCCTTTCCACAGAGCCCTGGCGGCATCCTTCACCCAGACTTGCCGACACGCCTGTGATCTCTGGGCCGGTGGAGAGGTGCGCACGCGCCCCGCACGGCGGACGATTCTCCCGGGAGCCCTGGGAGCTGCCGTGTGACCGTGCCGCGCTTCTTACGCGTCTTCATTCATCTGGGGGCCTCGCGAGTGTCTGTCTTGTAAATGTTTAGCATTTTGCTGCTTTACTGCTTTTTTCTGAGGACCGTTGCAGCACTTGCCGAGACCGGCGGAGAGGGGCAGCTGAGCCCGGAGAAAAGCGAAGTATGGGGACCCGGGCTGAAAGCAGACGTCGTCCTCCCTGCCCGCTATTTCTACATTCAGGCGGTGGACGCGTCCGGGCGGAGGTAAGTCCGGGCGCGGCTCCTGTTTATACCGCTTAGGGTCGCAGATAAAACGTCGTTTCTTCCTTCGACTTAGATCCGCCCCCAAACTGGTCTGTGCCCGGTGTCCCAAACGCGATCCACATCTAGTTCTAACAACCTTCCCCGACCCGATTTTGCTCTGTAGCTTTAGAAATAATTCCAAATCATAACACATAACATAATATGTTAAGTACTATTATATTACACAATATGATAGGAGCTTGTCTTTTTGTCTATTTTGCTTCGGAGACCCACATTATCAGGACAAAGCAAAGTGCCTCCATTTTGCTGAATATACTGTTTCTGCACTACTTTTAAGCCCACTTGTTAGAGCCCTGATTGGCTGTATCTTCCCCTGAGAGTCCCCTCGGTTTTCAGGGAAACATTTGCCCGCCAGTAGGTTTTGAAACTCAAAAACCACAGATGAAAGTATGCATCTCCTATGCGAATGGAACAAAAGTTTGTTTCATTCCAACGAATTGAGTGCATTAAAATTATACTTGAGACTTTCGTAGTTCACCTGCTTCTGAAAGATAGGCTTCATTATTGGTGGATGCTGGCCATATATACTTAATAGGTGATAACATTGGGAGTGAAAAGTTGTTCAAGGCAAAGGCAGGTTGTAAAGGAAGCAAAGTTTACAGTTGGGGAAACTAAATGCCATCTTAACAGCAAGACCACGTACTCCAACACGCCTTTGTCACTAAGATGATACGATATCTATTTTGCATTTTGTCTGTGACCGAGTGTGATTAATAATACTGGTATTTTTAAAGATCACAGACTGTAGTTTTCCCAAATCAAGTCATCTTTGAATCACCATTTTGGAAGCAAATTTCTAGATGTGATGGGCATGGACTAAGTACCTAGTGGACTGATGGGGATATTGTTATACGTGGAATGCGTAACTCTCTCTGTGCTTTATACAGGCTAGGAGTGCTAACAGCACCCTTTGTGATTGTCTAACGTGAAATTGTGCTGTTATCCTGCCCATTGTCATCTTTTGTTTATTTTTTTCCTTTAAGTTCTATCCTTCTGTTCATACTGGTACTAAAAGACTAAGAGAGAAGCGACAAATACATACTAGAGGAAGAGTAAGGGAGAGAAAGTAAAGATTGCAGACCAAAGAGCATAATCACTGTTTTTTGCTGCTTAAAATAATCCTTCCGTCTCATTGCTTTTCCTGTCACAGGTTCACATCCTCGCCGGGTGAAAAGGCGTTCCAGGTTAAAATCTCCGCACCGGATGAGCAGTTCACGCGAGTTGGAGTCCAGGTTTTAGACCGAAAGGATGGGTCCTTCATAGTCAGATATAGGATGTATGCGAGCTACAAAAATCTGAAAGTGGAAGTTAAATTCCAAGGTCAACATGTGGCTAAATCTCCGTATATTTTAAAAGGTAATTTGGAATATAATTTTACAGCAATAGTACTTGATGATGTCATTGCATTAACAAAAACAGCATTTTTTCCCCACTGAAATAATAAAAAAAAAAAAAATTAGCTATTTCCTACCTGGAAAGCTAGATTAAGAGTCCTGGTTAAAAAAAGAGAGAGAGAAAAAAAAAAAAGAAAGGGAGAAATCTCTGATTCAAAAAGAAAAGCAAGTAACTGTTAGAGAATTCCATCCCTGAAGACATAATACTAACAAAAATAGTAAGAGTGTGTATATAGTCACACAGAATATGTTCTTAATTGGAAATACAAGAATTAAGTAAATGTGATCATTACCAGAATCTGGTAGATCCCGCCAGGAGAGAGCTCAAAGCTTAAAGCTGTGTTCTGTCTTTATTTCAATGCCATTTCTCCAGGGGTGTTCTCTGGTGTTTTCTTATGTGCAAAGAGAGTTATTCACAGCCACCTCCTTTCCTGGCATAGAAGTCAGAATCCCAAAGTGGGGGAAGCAGTGTATGTAACAGAGGTACCCCAAGAAAGGTAATCCTTTCTAAAGGGTCTAGGTTCCTAGCCTCATTCCAGCAGGACCACATGGGAATGTGCTGAACCTTAAACAAGTATTCCCCTGTCACCTAATGCCTGGGCCAGGTCAAATCTGAGGGTTTCAGAAAGGAATGACAGAAACAAACAAACAAAAAAACCTCAATTCGGATTCAGATATATTATGTTAAAATTATTTCTATAAATTTATAATAAATTCATTGTAATATTAATGAAACAGACTGTTCTGAAGATTACCTTTTCTTTATGTTTCTTCTTCAAAAAATTTTAAAAAGGCATAAAGCCAGTCATGAGTGTGCATGTCTATAATCCTAGCACTTTGAAAGGCTGAAGCAGGAGGGTCACAAATTCAAATCCAGCCTAAGCAACTTAGACCCTATCTAAAAATTAAACAAAAGGTATGGTGCGGGAGATGTAGCTCAGTGCAAAGGCCCTGGGGTCAATCCCCAGTACCACTCAAACAAAATTAGTTGGAGTTCATTTATTTTTGTTGTTATTAATGATGATTTATGCATTGAGTACCATATACACTTAAAGAAGCTGTTTGTATAATAAAACATTGAAATATATATTTCACTGAACAGGGACAGTCCTCTCACAGTCTTTTACCAATATTTAATGATTCTTAAGTACATCAGACATGACGAAGAGTGTCCACTGTAGTACTGGCTGGCTTTGTCTAAACTCATGTAAATTGGACGCAAACGTGAAATATCACATGACTTCTCTGTGAAGAGCTATTGAAATACAAGGCTGACTAACTCATAATGACCCAATGTAATAAAAGAGTGTTATTTTAAAATGTGCTCTTAATCCAAAGACCCTCCCTCCCTAACTGCCGAAGTGCAGGAAGCCCTCACATTGCATCTTTGTCCCGTTTCAGAGGCTGAGTTCACTGTTGTGCTGTGTTCCCTGTAAACAGGGCCAGTTTACCATGAGAACTGCAACTGTCCTCTGGAAGACAGTGCTGCCTGGCTCCAGGAGATGAACTGCCCAGAATCCATTGCCCAGATTCAGAAAGATCTGTCCCATTTCCCTGCTGTTGACCCAGAGAAGATTGCAACCGAAATCCCCAGAAGATTTGGACAAAGGCAGAGTTTGTGTCACTACACCTTAAAGGACAACAAGGTACAATGTGTAGTTGGAGGTTTGCTGGCATTCGTGATTTTGTTTTGTGTTGATATTTGGCTACGTCACAGTAAATAGTTTAATGAAGCATCACCCTATCAGAAATGACGGTGACAAAGCGAAGTCTGCCAGCACTTGTGAGCTAATTGAATAAGTGTCAAATTCTCTTTTAGGTTTACATCAAGACTCATGGTGAGCATGTGGGTTTTCGGATTTTCATGGATGCCATCCTGCTTTCTTTGACAAGAAAGGTAAGTGTATGCTTCGTCTCGGATGTAAGAGGTTACGTTAAACCAGGCTGTACAGTTTAATTTTTCAAACTAAAACAGTCGTGCAAAAGGTACTTGTTTCTGGAGCCCTACGATAATACTGTTCTAAAGTTTTATTTCATGGCGAATACATGTATTAGTGTCTTTGGGCTATGTACCAAAGAGCTACAAATGGAGTGGCTGAAAACAACAGAAAAAAGTAAATTTTATTTTGCTAGTACGTATTGGCAGCGCATAACGATGCCATGCCTCCTAGGGAGCTGATAGGTGTGCATGACACATCACCGTTCTTTTTAACCCCTCCCCCCATCTCTTAGCCCCTTCCTGTGTGCAAAATATCCATCCCGATCTCCTTTTAGCTTTTATTTTGCTCTTTATTTATGCTTTTAGTTTTTCATATAATAGAAACCACACAGTATTTAAGCTTGTATGTCTGATTTATTTCACTTAACATTAAGGTTCGTCCATTTTCCTACAAATGCCTCAAATTTATCTTTCTTTATAGCAGATCAGTATGCCATTATGTATAAACTTCACATTTTATTTATCGTTCATCTGTTGATAGATATCCACAAGGCTGCTTCCAAGATAGTTATTGTGAGGTGTGCTGCTATAAACCCAGGTAGGCATGTAAATAACAGAAATTCATTCTCACGATTCTGGAGACTGGAAGTCCAAAATCAAAGTGTCAGCAGAGCGGTACTCCCGTAGAGGTCCTGGACGCCTTCCTTCCCTGGCGTCCAGTGCTGACCCTCAGTCCGCTGTGCCCCCTGGTTTGGAGCAGCGTCGAGGTCTTCTCTGCTCGTGTCATCATGTGGCCTTGTTGTGAGTCTGTGTCTCTTCCCATGAGGACCCCAGTCACATGGCTGAATGGCCCATGATCCTCCAGTGTGACCTCACCTAACTATTCACATCTGCAAGGACCCAATTTCTAAATAAGATCATTCTGAAATACTAGGAATTAGGATTTCAACAGTCCCTCCCAACCCCCACAAAAACAATGTCTAAGAAATAGGAGAAAATAATGTCTAATAAGGTTATTTTGGCACCAACCCTAATCTGAACCCAAAGAAGGCTTATCTTATACTGAATGCGTTCCTTGGCCTCACAGGCAAGCAGAATTTGACGCGTCACTCTGACAGCACTGTTCAAATGGCTGATGTGAAAATTTCTACCAGTGGTGAAGATGTTTATGTGGAACCTATTGTTATCTGTTGGTTGAATGATGTGTGCACGCATGATTGAAATACTTGTGAAATCATAGCATCTTCCCAAATTGTAAAGTGTATGCAGTCAGTTCATTCTGAAGGAAGAGTTTTAGTATCAATACTGTGCCTCCTTTGGGCTCAGAGATCAGAGTACTGGCCCATATGTTTTTGCTTTTCTGTGTCAACACATGGAAAAATAAGAATTGTCCCAAGGCTTCCATTTTTGAAGATTATTTTCAAACTGACTAATCTTAATGAAAATGTAAAGTGATTTAAAAAAAATGGTTAAATTTTTAAAAATTCATGAGAGTAAGAGACACACAGCCATTAATCCTCCTCAACACACCCCCTTTGCTTCCAATATGTTTTCCCTATTATTCTGGCCACTTTTTGAAGCAGTTCTGGAAATCTACTTCTGTGAATGTCCCTACAAAGTATGATCAAAAATATAGTGAATGCTGCTGCTAAATGCTATCCAACAGGAAAGCAGGCTTGTAGAAACATCACAGTGTCTCTACCCACCTTATTTACCAGACCCGGCACCATGTGACTCCCGGGTCTTCCTCAAAGGCAAAATGAAAGATAGATACTGAATTAATTCAGAACATCAAGGCAGCCACCAGAGCACAGCTAATGACACTCCCCAAAAGAGTTTCAGAACTGTGTCAGAAAGAGGCAAGAATGATAGAATAAGTGTATTCAAAGCCAAAGGGATTGTTTTGCAGGGCATTGAGGGCAATGCAACTTTGACTAAAATATTTTTTGTCTAAACCATGTAGTATATCTTATTTTGTAAATTCTCTAAGCATTTCAGTTGTTCCATAAAGCAGGTTCTAACACGTTCGCAGCATTTGTTAGCAGAAGTTGCATAGCTTGGAAGTTAGTATGCTGGACGGGATGTCAGGCTGCCCGAATTCAAATTCTATCCCCACCACCTACCTGGTGAATGTTGTATGAAATAGAAGCAACTGGCTCATGAACAAGAAACTAGAATTAGAGTCCCAGTGCTATTTTTTATGTTATTTTCCAGCAACCCTCTTTCTGTCTTTGATTGTCGCACTGCCTCGTGGCAGCATGAGAACAGAAACTACCTTTCTACTTCATCCCTTTTGCAGTAATTCCATTGGTCAGTTTGGATCCTGCAGAAAGCAAATGGGATACTTACACGTTTGACCGTATTCTGCAAGGTCACCCTCTTTAATTATCGTTGCCAGAAGCTCGTAAGGTTGGCCTTTCATTTGGTGCTGTGCTGATGTTAACTGATGAATACAAAGCGTCATGCAGCACAGAAACCACGAATCAACTCTTTATTTTCTTTTCTCCCAGGTGAAGATGCCAGATGTGGAGTTTTTTGTTAATTTGGGAGACTGGCCTTTGGAAAAAAAGAAATCCAGCTCAAACATCCACCCGATCTTCTCCTGGTGTGGCTCCACAGATTCCAGGGATATCGTGATGCCCACCTATGACCTGACTGACTCTGTTCTAGAAACCATGGGCCGGTGAGCGTGGTTTGTTCTCTTTGGTGAGTTTGTTCCACCCGCCTTTGTGATCTGACCAGGTGAGAGAACCACGTGCGCTTTCTCTCTTCCAGGGTCAGTCTGGATATGATGTCTGTGCAAGCCAACACGGGCCCTCCCTGGGAAAGCAAGAACTCCACGGCTCTGTGGCGAGGCCGAGACAGCCGCAGAGAGAGACTTGAGCTGGTGAAGCTCAGCAGGAAACACCCGGAACTCATCGACGCTGCTTTCACCAACTTCTTCTTCTTTAAACATGATGAGAGCCTCTATGGTCCCATTGTGAAGCACATCTCGTTTTTCGATTTCTTCAAGGTATGACATCATCAGTGGCCAGCGTTTTCTGCTTTCCCAACATGTGCCAGAATCACGCCCTGGGGAAGGGAGATTACAGAGGACGGGAGAGATGAGCAAAACCATAGTGAGTGCAGAGGCCTGGAGCCGCTGGGGACAGGTTCCACAGCCTGAGTGAACCCCGGACTCACCCCTGACGTTGCCAATGCATGGTGCAAGGCTTTTTGAAAAAAAATGATTATAGCTAAAGAGAGTTCTTTATTAGCCAGCCTTGGCTTTTCCTGCCTTGGCTTTTCCTGCCTGTTGAGTTTTCTACAACTAAGGCTATTGAGTATCACAGTTTTTGTTCATAGATGTGCTTGCCTGGAGCTTGCTAATTTCCTTAACACATGCTTGGCCATCCGCTGTTTAAAAAATACAGTTAACTTCGTACGGAATGTGGCATCCTTAGGTTCACATGTGTGATCAGTAAAGAAGTAAAGGAATTTCAGAGTCGCAGATGTTACAGCTTAGGACACTGTCTTCTGTCATTGGCTGCTTTGGGCATTAGATTTTTGCTTCCCTTGTGAAATTTAAGACCACATCCAAACGGACACTCAGCTCTGTATCTGCGTGCTGTGTGACAGCTCTTACTAAAAGGTGAAGGTGGGCAGTGTCCAGCCAGGTTTTTAATCCAAGGATGGCAGATTAATGTGTAGAATGGGAAGGGGAAAATAGAGTGGAAAATGGGGGTTTAATGGAGGCTTCTGCTACTCTCCTACTCTTCCACAGCATAAGTATCAAATAAATATTGATGGCACGGTTGCAGCGTATCGCCTGCCCTATCTACTGGTGGGTGACAGTGTTGTGCTGAAGCAGGACTCCATCTACTATGAGCACTTTTACAATGAGCTGCAGCCCTGGAAACACTATATTCCGGTTAAAAGCAACCTGAGCGACCTGCTGGAAAAGCTTCAGTGGGCCAAAGATCATGACGAAGAGGTAAGGTTAGTCTCCTAGAAGGCTTATTCCCATTTGTAGCCCAGTGTGACCGGAGCATTTGAAATACTTGGTGCCCAAAGAGTGCTCAGATTCGCTGCGATTCATCTATCAACTTGCACGGAAGCTGTCTATTCGTAGCGAGCCTGGCAATTCCTCTCCTGAGGAACACAGCCATTGCGTCCTGCAGTAACTGTCCACTGCGCCGGCGAAACAGCAGCAGCACGGTGGCCTTGATTATGCTTTTTCTAACCCACAAGCACTGCCTGTTGTAGCAGTGTGAAATTCAGGTGGCCTTTCCAGCAGACAGGAGGTGTCACCAACTCCACCACTGAGTTATGTGAGGGGTTCCATGAACAAGATTCAAGGTCACAATTGCTTGCCGACAGCCATGAAGGCAGTGCGTTAATATAGCTTCATCTTGCATTTATTTACAGAGTAATTGCTACCTTGCCTGGGGTGTGTCTTCTCCCGCTCTCCACAAGAGGCCTAATTCTAGGACGCCCGATATACCATCTCAGACTTTCAAGTCTTAAAAAGCTCCCCTTGATTTTTACAGGCATGCTGTTAAATGTTCCTTTTGCAATACAGGACTGCCCCGAAGGGTGTGTTTCTTGCTGTTGCCTCACTGTGGCTGTGTTGTGAAAATCTGTTTGCCTATGTCTGCATAGGAAAAAATCCGTTCCATTAAAAGATTTTTTTTAAATTTCCCCAGGCAAAGAAGATTGCAAAAGCAGGGCAAGAATATGCAAGAAATAATCTCATGGGTGATGACATATTCTGTTATTATTTCAAACTCTTCCAGGTCAGTATTTCTCAAATAGTCAAATAACTCTGTTACTGGCAAATAATATTTCATTTAATAATTTCTAAAAGTGTGCTAATATAGAAAGATACCTGCACCTCTTTGGGTGAAAATTGTGGATAGATATTAAGTAATAATAAAAAGTAGTTGCAAACCAAAGATAAAATAATGGAGAATGTTACAAGTGAAACATTTAAATTAGAATAATGTGGTCTCCTATCCTACACAGTTATAGGATTTATCTTCCTATTATACTGCTGCTGCCTTATGTTTTGTTTTGTTTTGTTTTGTTTCTGATTTTTGCTAATGTTTTTATTTGCGAAAACAATACAATATATGTTCAGGACTCTTTTCCTGACCCCAAAGTTTTCTTGAAAGTTGTCTTCATTCGCCCAGCATTTAGTAATTATAATCAAAGCACACCTGATATTTTAAAAGTTGTGTTTTAAAAACACAGAAAACACATTGTTTGCTAGTAACAGCAGCATCGCTAGATGAAGATTTTCGCCTCAGATTTTGAACTCCTGTGTTGGGCTCCGCAGCTTAGTGGAGGTGGTCACTCTCAGGTCTATAACCTTGCCTAGGAGATGATGAAGGGATGCATGGGGTTGACTGGAAGTGAACGAACTGGGAGATTTACTATGCAAATGTCTAAAGATCCACTGGTTAGTATTCATTTGTTTAGCTTATTTTTAGCATTAGTGCTTAGATAGTGTCTGTCCCAGGCCAAGAAAGCAGTAAGTGAAGGTGATGATTGAGGCTTCCATAAGCCGTGGCAGGGAAGGCAGAATGGTCTCCATCCTCACATTCTCACTGTGGGGAATATCACGTGCAAAATTGTTTTCCTTAAAGAAGCAAAAGATGGTGAAATAAATAAGGAGATACATAGATAGACAGACAGACAGACAGATAGACGCAGCCACGTAAGTTTGGGATAGAGTCATAAGAGATCATAAGACGTTAGGGAGAGACAGTCAAAGAATGGCCAGGACTCAGACTCTGTTGCAGGGTGTTTATGGGGGTGTTGATAGAGGACTCTGCACAGAATAATTTCACACAAGTGAGTTAAGCAACACCTGAGTCATAAATTCCAGTATTCATTGGCAAATGTACTTAAAGTCTTGCAGAAGGCATTCTTCTCGATCTCTGCTTTGCAGGAGTACGCCAACTTACAAGTGAGTGAGCCCCAGATCCGAGAGGGCATGAAGAGGGTAGAACCACAGGCTGAGGATGACCTCTTCCCGTGCTCGTGCCATAGGAAAAAGGTAACAGAACTGACCTAGCCAGAGAGAGGGCTGACGCAGGACTGAGTTTGAGTTTGCATCCGTGTCCATTCTGAGGCCTCCAAGAACTCAGTCTGCCAGCGAGGTGGATGTAGTAGAAAGTAACAGGGCACAAGAAAGATGCTGAAATGCAGTAAAGTGAGAAGACAAGGCTGGGGGAAACGTTTTTTAACGTGAGAATTCCGATCACATGGCCTTCAAATAGCGTTTACTGTTGAAAAATATTTTGGCATAGATCAACTCCCCCTGAGATAGTTTTGGCTAGTTTTATGATCCCAGTGCTTGGAAGAAAAAAATGCACAACTGTGAATGTCCATATCACCAAACTATTCATTATTTTCTGGTTAACAGAACTGAGGCCAAAAAAGATTTCAGCTCACAATCATCTAGAAAAGTAAAAGCCAGTCTCTCCCAGTCAGATTGTGTGTGCGTATGTATGTGTGGAGACATGGTGTGGTGGGGTAATATTTTCAGAAATACAGTTTGTTTGAAGAAATATAGATTCATAAACTGAGGGATGTGTGTGTATGTGTGTGTGTAAGTTATGCAGCTTCAACATTATTTTAAGCAATATTATCATGTTTCCGAATGAATAAAGTCTGAACTGGGGTATCGTAACCAAAGATGAGAAGCAGATTGGACAACACTTCCCAAGAGCATTTAAAGAGGGGAGGTGACTGCGGGCCTCACCAGTGTGTCAGAACCAGCTCATAGGAGCTTACCGGTTATTAGATATTCAGGAATTGTGTACATTAAGTAAGGTTTAGGTAGTTAGAATCAGGCTAGTGGGAGTGTTTGTACTGTAATGGGCATCACACGCTGAAGACCAGAGTGTAGGCTGTTTTGAGTTTGTCTTTTGTGGACAACTGACCTACCACCAATTCACTGGCCTTTGGATGGTCCATCACTCATGTTAACTCCTGCAGTGCTACAAGGCCATAAAAGCCCGTGATGAAACAGGATTGCGAATCCAAAGGTCCCCTTTCACCAAGTTCCTGATTTGGTATCACAGTATCTTTTTTACTTTAGCTATAAAAGGGACTATACAGCTTTCTTTCTCCACTGCTGTTTATTTTTTTTTAATTGTTAACAGAGTGATTTAGAGGAGTTACTCTGTCAGTATCTTCCTGATTAGCAGAAATTAGGGACAGAATTTGTTCATTTCTTCTTCTATGTGCCCGCTAGCCCTTTGTAACACAGACCAGCAGTTGTGATCCTCCAGAGATAGTTTAGGCCCTAAGAGCATTTAGCAACACTTTTTTTTTTTTTTTTTTTTTGGTACTGGGGATTGAACTCATGACTGCCTGCTTGCAAAGCAGGCGCTTAAGCCACTGAGCTAAATCCCCAGCCCTAGCAACACTTTTGACTTTTTTTTTCCTCCTCTGATCTTGAGACAAAAATGACTGACTAATGTAAGCTTTCTGGACTCCTACCTTCCCGATGCCTCTAAATAATTTACTTCTTGATTACAGACCAAAGATGAACTCTGACGTGCAAAATACCTTCCGTTCAAATAATGGTGCTCTGAATATCTACTTACCTGAAAAGAAGAATATTTTTCAAGTATTAGCTGCACAGACAATATAAAATCTGTGAGACCGTTTGCATTATGAAGATGTTTCTGCTTATGCAGGATTCGCATGACTGTCCTGGAAAGCACATTTTTAGAATTTTATAATAAAATCACATTTATTTTAAAAGGCTGTGCTGTGCTGATTATTCGCTGTATTTGGACACTGGAGCAGAAGAAAAGGAATCTGATTCCTTTACTCAGCCTACCCGTGACCTGCGTGCACTTCATTTGCAACACCTAGCAACAAAGCCGTCTCCTTTAAGCCCTTGTTATTGTGGATATTTACTCACAACTGAAACTAATTCTAACTCATACATCCTACAGACGCCTCTGGCTCTGCCTCTGGCTCTGAGAGAGTAGTATCTCTCACTGCTTCCTAACGTGAACCCAGAGATCTGGACAAACCAAAGCTCTTGCGGTTCCATCTATGCCTATCTCCTTACTATCACTGAATTCGCTTCTCTCGTGGTCGGAGACGCCATAACCTGCTCTTCACCCAGCTTAGAGGCATCCTTCAATGCTCGCTGGAGGTCTCGGGTGTTATCTCCTCCCTCTGCATTCTTGCTGCCTTATGTTTACCGGTACGTCCCACACAGTCCCTCTCTGAGTTGTCTCTTCCTCATCATATCTGAGGCAACTGGACTGCCGTCCTTTTCTTCTCTGTGTTCCAGGGCCTAATAGTGTGGCTACAACTAAAAGCCTGACAGGTGTTAAGTGGGTGACTGAATGCAAATCATTTTGATATGAGTTTAAAGACTAAAAAGGAACTAAAAATCCTAACACCAAGTCCTATGTAATCCCTTGCAAAATGTTTACCAAATTGTCTCCTTCCCATTCATCTTCCAGTTAATCTTTTATAAACTTCTTTAAATTGTCTACACACAAGATCATAAAAAATATCTAGTTTTAAATATAAGAGCTGGGGATTTAGCTCAGTGGCATAAGTAACTGCCTGGCAAGCACAAGGTCATGAGTTTGATCCCCGGTACCAAAAAAAAGAAAAGTAAATATAAGAAAGCATTGATGTAATCATGGACAAAGATTGTTTACTTGACCAAATTTCTCAGGCTCCTGAACCTTCTCCTAGGCCTATCTGTACACTTCCTTATAAAGTCCAGTTTTAGGGCTGGGGATTTAGCTCAGCAGCATAAGCGCCTGCCTTGCAATTGCACTGTCGTGAGTTCGATCCCCATTACCAATTAAAAAAAATAAAATCCAGTTTTAGCAAGAACCCTGCTAATGGATTTTAACAAAAAACCTGTATCTAATCACCTGTATCTAATCAAAATGAGAGCTCACTATATCTTGTCATTTCTCTAATTTTTTTTTTTTTTTTTTTTTTGTACAGAGGATCGAACTCACGACCTCGTGCTTGCCAGGCAGGCGCTTAAGCCACTGAGCTAAATTCCCGGCCCATTTCTCTAATTTTTAGTAAAACTCATCTTTTCCTGGCCATTTCCAATTTGGAACTGTTACAGGTGTTCTTTACTGGGTGAAAGATTGGACAGACAGTGGTTCATTCACACCATGGAATAGTATCCAGTGTTAAAAACTGATTGATATATACATTCTGTCGGTGAATCTCTAAAATAACACCAAATGGGAAAAAAAAAAGCCAATTGCTACACAATGTATGATTCCATTTATATGACATTCTTTTTTTTTTTTTTGCAGTTCAGGCTGGCTTTGAGCTCACTTCATAGCCCCGGTTGGTCTCATATGTGCAGTGACCTTCCTGCCTCAGCCTCTTGAGTGCTGGGATTACAGGCATGTGCCATCACACCTGCCCTATATGACCTTGAAATGACAAACTTACACAAATGGGGAGTAGATGAGTGGTTGTTAGACCTTAAGAAGGGTCAGGGCAGGAGGGAAGCAGGTATAGCTACAAAAGGGAACTCCAGGGACCCTGTATTTTGGGTGCAATGAGGTAGGATAGTTTGAAACTATCCTATCGGGGGAAACTGAGTGGAAGGTGCACAGATCTCCGGAAATAACGCAATCTTATAGTTGCTTGTGGGTCTACAATTTCAAAATTAAATTATCATCAAAAATGCATTTTAAAAATCCTACTTTAGCCCAAGGTCACTAAGCTAGTGTCTGTTGTGTCAGCTATAGGAGTTTCTTAGTGCTGCCTCAACGCTTGGTGACTTAAGACAGCAGCCTCTTGTTCCCTGATGGGTCCGGAGCCAGAAGTCTGAAACGAAGGCCCTGGCAGTGCTGGTTCCCTGGGGAAGCTCTAAGACAGTCCCTTCCCGTGCCTTCTTTGCAGCTTTCGCTGGCTGCTGGCGGCTCTCGGAATTCCCAGCTTTATAGACTTGTCCCTGCCTCAGTCTTGCTCTCTGTGTTTCTGTTTCTCTTAGGACACTTGTCACTGGACGCAGGGCCTCTCATTGTATTTGGAGCCCATGCTACATCGAGGACGACCACAAGAATTTAAACTATATTCGCAAAGATGCTTTCTAAACAAGCTCATGTATCACAGGTGTGAGGTCAGGACTCCGGCAGATCTGGGAGCCGCTCCTTAATCCAGTACATAATCTAAAACCATTTCCTTTTAAAGTGGGAACAGTATACGGATTCCTTCCATCACACACATGCAATACAGTGCGTGATGATGACCTAAGCTGGGACAGTAGATCTAGGGAATGAATAGTATAATTTAAAAATAAATGAAATTGTCCTTAGAAGCAGCTGATATGCCTTAATACACAAAAAAATCCAAACAAATCTATAGGGAAATTGTCAGAATCAACAAAAAATTAGCATTTGCTTGATACCAAACCAACATATAAAATATCATTGTATTTCAATATACCAACTAGTGAGGGTGAATGAAATAAAAATGCGTAACATTTAATAGCTCTGAAAACCATGCACTCCTCATCAAAGGAATCAAGTCTAACAGAAAGGGACATTTACACTGAGAATTTTGAAAACTTAACCTGATTAAATTGAAAAGTATTAGATGTCCATAGATCAGCACAAGCAGTATTAACGATATCAAATTTCCCTACTGGGTATAGCGCCTAGAGTATATAGAGTTAGTGTATCCTAATCAAAATATGCTGTATCCCTGTTTTTGTAAAACTTGATGAAGACTTTCTAAAAAATTTACAGGTTCTTCAAAAATTACTGGAGAAAGAAGGGATTGTAAAGACTACCTCCACCACCACCAAGTAACAAGACTTTTCATAAAGCCATAGCATGTAAGGCCATGTGGACACGGGTTGGATGGATGTGGGCGTGGGGTGGGAAATAGAACAATCCCAGAATACCTATCAGCAGGCCTTTGTCTCTGTGGAATCTCAGTCCAGGACACAGAATCACAGATGTTGGGGAAAGGTTTCCTATATCCACGAACGAAGCGAGGACAACTGGGATAGGTACATTTTAAAGAAACACAATGGGATCTCTAGCGCATACTACCTCCAGAGGTCACTCTGACTAGATCAGTGACAAAAGACAAAAGACTGATAGATGAAGCCTTAGGAATTTTTACCAAAATATAACAAGTCTCAAAATTTCTAGGGCAGTCATCATGATTACTCAGCTCTCTCTTCCCTTCATCCTGTGGGTGAGGACACTTCAATCCATCACAGTCACACTGCTACAAGTGGCTTGCGTGCTCCCTGAACCTCAATGGCAGACACGTTAGTCTGGCAGGAATTCTTGTTAACATGGCCGTTTGTAGTAAAAATAGGTAAAAAGTAGGAGTTGGCAGAATGGGATTCCTAAGCGATCTTGCTTGTCTTATAGGTCTCTTAATTCTAAATAGGGAGAGACGAGATTCCAGTAAGGAATTTGGGAATGACTCTGGCTGTTGAACTTGGACCATGATTTGTGGCTGACCTCTCCTCTATGACTATCTATCAAGGTTGGGATTAGGGAACTTGATTTGCAATTTGAACTAGATCATGAGAAATTGAACTGAAAGATTCCCATGCTCATAGAAACACGTAATTTTTCCCTCTCCAAAAAAAAAAAAAATGTTCTATAACTTGATGTCTCACTCAACAGTACATCACCACATGCTGTTTTATTTCCTGGAAAAAACAAATCTTATGGGTAGGGGATAGAGCAGTAGGGCTGTTAAGAGTGGCTTGAGGGGTACTTTTGGTGGTGGATTACTCTTGTATTGGGTTGTGGTGGTGATTACATGAATAGAAACAAACGAGAGCTAAAACTACAGAGTGGAGGGCATGTCTGACTAGTGATACTGAGCGTGTGCCCTGTACTAACGTCCTGTCCACACATTCTACTGTGGTCACTCAAGATGGCTGCCCTTGGAGGAACCTGAGTGCAGGGTATGATGGGGTTCTTGGATGTAATTTTGTAACTTCCCACAGAGGTATTATTTCACAAGTTTAGAATAATAACTTCCTTTAATAACAAAAGTAATGCCTGTTCATAATTTTTTAAAAACTGAAGTTTTTAGAGATGGAGACCTCTACACTTTTTCTTGAATGTATAAACATGCAGGAGTCCATCATCACTATAGACCATAAAAGGTCTTCGTCTCCATTGCATTTCTCCTACCTTTCATCCATTCCAAAACTTTCTAGTGAATTTACTGGGCCAAAGGTTGAGTAACTTAAATTTCTTTTTTCCTATTATTTATCATTTATTTTTCTTTGCATTTATAATGTAGGTTTCTTAGGAGAAACAATGTGATATTTAAGCTTGTGTGTCTGATTTATTTAACATTATAGTCTGGAGGTACATCTGTTTTGCTACAAATGACTCAACCTCATCATTCTGTATGGTAGAGTAGTACTCCAATGTATACACATACATTTTCTTTATCCATTCCTCTGAATATATAGGCTGTTTCCAAGACTTAGATGTTGTGAATTGCTGATATAAATATGGGTATGCGTAAGTCACTGTAATATGATGCCTTTAACTCTTTTGGGAAGACACCTAGGATGGGAATACTGAACTGAATGGAAATTCTTATAGTTTAGTTTGAGGAATCTCCATACTGACTTTCATAATGGTTGTACTAGCTTACATTTCTCCCAACAATGGCTCTATGGGGTGTTATATACCTTACTTATGTGTATGTTTGTTTCCCAGTATTTACAAACTTTTCTATTATTTTTGTAAACAGGTTTTTAGTTTATTTTTTATTCCATTCTCCTCTTCCTCCCCCTTCCTACAGGTAGTGTTTTTTTTTTTTAATTTCTTAGTTTTCTGTTTGGAAACTTAAGCTTTCTGATTGCTTTATTATCTTCATTATCTAATTGGCTATATTTTCTGCAAGCCCCTGAGCACCTCAGATATTTTTTAATCTCTTTTGTTAGTCATTCAAATATTTCAGCTGTATTGCTTGTGATTTCCATTCTGTCATCTTAGAAATCTACAGTTATAGTACAACCCCTAAGAAAAATCAAATATTGACATACAGCAAATTTATATATATATATAAAATGTGATAACTATACCTTCACTAATAATAGAATTCAACAGTAACTATTTAAAATTATTTTAATGAAAATTTCATGTGATAAAGATGACCATGTGCTGTTTAATCCTGGCACCCAGCTGTTAGCAAGCAAGAGTCCAGATTCATGCACAGGAGCAGGGCTAGCACTTCTGCACTGCAGGACTGGGTCACAGCCAGAGGTGGTCCCGGTGCTGTGGTAACAGAGGCACATTGAACCGCCTGTTTTGCTCTCATCAAATATCAAGGCATTTCACGTGGCTCAGGCCAGCCCTGAAGACCACAGCTGCAGCCCTGCGGTTTTCCTGCCCTCAGTTACCCAGCTGGGCAATAGCAGGTGACATCACCCATGCATAATTTGGCCTTTGAAACTCAGCTGCACTACAGCCACTAGGCCAGTTGCAACCATGTTTTCAAATCCCGAGTGACCTGGCTTAGAATCTTGCTGGGAAAGTTACCCAGTAAGACCTTACTCAGTGAGCCAGCGAGCCCTGTCACCTGCAAAGCCAGACGCACCTGACCAGGGGTAGAGGAAAGGCAGTGGCACAGGCAGCGGTCACACAGGGGGCCTCACCATCCGCAGGAGGGGGCAGCACCCAGCAGCACTCGGTGCTGAAGCAATGGCTCACTCCCTTCCCTCCTGCCTCCGCAAGTGCTGGACTCAGGACGGGACTCTATTATAACTTTGCAACTATGCAAACTTTGCCTGACAGCAGTGAGACAATGACAACCCACACATTCTTCCCCAAGTTTCTAGTGCAGAAGAAGACCAGAAAAACAGCTTTTCACAGATTTCCACCTGAACCCCTGGCTGGCTTAATGGTTACATTCTTAAACATATAGGGCATTGGAAATGGAAGGATACAAAAACAAAACCTTGAAAAATTAAACAGTGGTAGGGGAGGAGGACAGAAAAGTAAAACAAACGATCCTATCATGGAGCAGAATATTTATAGAATTAGATGAAGGTAACAAAAAGCACCTAGAAATAGAAGATAAAGGATAATGTGGAGAATAAAATAAAATATGGAAAACAAAAAACCAGAAAAGATTAAGTGCGAGGCATGGTGGTACCTATAATCCCAGCACTTGAGAGGCTGAGACAGGAGGATCTTGGTGAATCTGAGGCCAGCCTGGGCTACATAAATGAGTTCAGGGTCCGCCTGAACTACATAGCAAGACACTTTCTCAAAAACAACACACACACACACACACACACACACACACACACACACACACAAAACATTAAAAGGAAAAACAAAGAAGAAAAAAAGAAAGAGTCCAAAAATAGTGGTAAAAAATGTTCTCTGCAATTTTGGAGTCCAGAAAGTCTCTGTGTTCTTCGCCTAGTTTTTTAGCCTGAGGGACTGTTACATGCACTGTTTTAGAGGCCCCTCTGTTTACACTAGCTGTAGCAAAGTCCATAGGGAGATGCCGCTTTGCTCATGCTGTTGGATAGGAAAGGCAATCAGACCTCAGATCTGAATAGATGTAGGCAGCAGGGAAAGAGTTCAAGCACTTAATGCTCTGGGCACTTTCAGCTGTTTCAGAGCATTACTGGGCCAGGCCTGGCTTCTCAAGGCAAGGAGTATGGCCCATGTCCTTCCTGGCCATCTCTTTGTAGCCCACGTCCTGCCCACTGCGGTCTCCCATGACTAGCTCCAACTCAGTCACTGTGGACCTAAGTCACTAGGAACTCTGATGTGAAATTGTTTTTTCAGGTGTTCTGAGTGTCAGATTTAAATAATCAGCCCCTCCCCCAAAATGGCACCTATCAATCACTCTCTGGCAATAAGGTGGGCACGGTGCTTGAATCCCTCTCCAGCTGTCCCCTGCCATGGGGAAGGAGTCCCACAGAGCAAAATCCCACACTATTCTGCGGTTCATAAAGGCCACAGGCATTTTCCTTGCTTCTGGGGAGCCTGATTCCCTTCCCCATGAGCCCTAAGAGCCAGGGAGAGACTGAATTGCTTTCTTTGCTCTGCATTGTGGACCGTCTTCTCAACTCTGTAGCTTGTTTTTTTTTCTTCTGTCAGTTCCTTCCTGGTTCCCAGCAATTTGCTTCTACTTTTTTTCTACTGCAAATTGTTATTTTTCAGGGTCTGGATTCCAGATCTGAGAGAAGCTATCAATCATTGATTATTGCTACTAATGGCAGCTGTTTCCCTCTCCCTGGGTAAGTTAAATTTCTATAGGTAAATAAAAACAAGAAAAGTCTACATAAACTATGTTCTCTTTAATAAGAGTATTAAATTCCATTTTCCTAGATGATCAACAACTGGTTAGTTTTTTTTCAATTTAAAAATTTAAAAAATTTTTCTGATTATAACATTGAACATCTTTAATATTTTCTTTGATTTTCAGTGATTTTATCAAATTTTCAACTTTTGAAATTTCTTATTGATGTCTCAGGGACTCTATTATGAATGTCAATCTTTTGTTGTTCCTTGCAAATGTTGTCTCCTAATCTTTTTGGTCCTTTGTTTACAATGTCTAGCTCAGTACAGAATTTAGTATTTTTCTATGTCAAGATCTGTTTATCTTTTATTAACAGATTATTTATTATTAATCTTTTTGTTAGGCTTTCTTACAATGAAATTTTTAAAATTTTCTTAAAATAGTCTATAAAATTTTAGTATCTTTTGATATCTCAATATACTCTTTATTGATCTTCTGTTCTTTTACATTTTTATCTTGCTTATTCTTCTAACTGTACTTTGAAACCACTTTGTTAAGGAGTATAAAAATTTCCAGGTGAAATTTCTTTAACTTGAATAGCTGACAAAAATGATTAGGTTCATAATCTTACGTAGTCCTGGATCCAAGAAAGTGCTACATATGTCCATCAATTCAGGTCTTCTTTTGGATTTGTAAGAAAATTTTATATATTTTACATAAAATCTTGAGTACTTTATATTTATTCTTAAATATTTTTTATATTCATTGTTATTTCGTTAGAATATTTTAAAATTATATTCTAGCTGCTTATCTGCCTAAGACAACTATAGTTTTTTGATGTTCTGTGAAAAGCACTTATCAAACCATTTTATCGGACCAGGTAAATTTTGACTTTTTGCTAAAACAATCATTTAAAAAAATAAAGACAGTGTATAATCTTTACCATACTTTTAATGATTTATTTTCCATTTTAATTGCACTGACTGGAACTTCTACACTGAAATATTGTTGAGTAATTGTAGGGACTCTAAAATAAGACATTGTCAGGTGGTGCCTAGAGAAAAGTAGATCACTGGTGGCCTAGAAGCTCTTCCTCACTCTTCATTCCTAAGATCTCTTTCTGTCTCTCCTGCCTAACCATGCCTTCAGCAATTTCACCTGTGCCATGCCACCCTTCCTTTCAATCAGCTATGTACTGAAACCTCTACACAGTGAGCCAAAGTAAACCTCTCCTTCCTTAAGCTGTAGTTGTTGAATCTGTTGTCCCAGCAAGAAGAAGTAACTAAGACACTGGCATTATGGCATACACAGAAGATTCACGGTGACAAGCACGCGCACACATACGTTTTCATAAGGAAGTTTACAGCCTACTGAGACAACTCTTACCATAGTACGTTAAGTAACCTGGACAGAAGGACAGGAAGTGTGAAAGGCCCATCGGAGAAGGCCTCTCTGAAATAAACAAACACATAAATAAATAAATTTAAAAATAACAGCGCGTAAAGAACCAGAAACGACGGTTGCCCACTGAGATCTCCGCAGAGCAGGAAAGCCAGGGCTACATTCACAGAGGCGGAGAGAACAGGCTCCCTGGCGCCGAAGAAGTCAAGGAAAGACACCGGTTTGTGGAAATCCGGATGCCGATCCTTTCGATCCTTTCGGCCAAGATGCCGGGCGGGACGCAAAGCCCGCGGAGGCCCGAGGTGGAGCAGCCGCACTGCCGCAGCGTCCATCAGGCAGCTGCGTTGACGACCCAGGGACGAGGCGGGGACAACGGTGGACGCCACGCAGGTCGCTGTTTCTGTCCGGAGACAGGGGTCACTGTGTGGCTCAGGTCGGCCTTGAACTATCGGGAGCCGGCGGGACGAGCGTGGGTGGCTGTTTCTAGCACCGGGCAGAGAGCCCGGCCCACCCGGGCCCGCGATCAGAAAGGGATACTGCAAAGACCCTGCGCCTGCGCGGTGTAAGATGAGCCTGGTTCGCGCTGAACTCCGTCTTTAGATCTGAGGAATTTAGACTGGACGGCCAGGGAACCAGCACACAACGACCGCAACTAGCTCCTCATCCCGCCTCCGCTGCCGCCCTCTTTGATGACGTCAAATCCGGGCGGGAAGCGGATCCGGCAAGGCGCGCCGGGGACTCCCGCTCCCGGCGTTCCCTGCGGCGTGCGTGGGCGTGGCCAGAGCGCGCACGCGCGTCGTGGGCCGCGCAGACCGGGCGGGGGAGGCGACGCGGTCGCTTGGAGCGTGCAAGTTCGCTCCCTGCAGAGAGCGCGCGGTTTGGCGCCGGCGTTGCCTTCCGGTGAGTGTAGCGATGGCCATGGCTGTGGCTGTGGCGGTGACGGTGGGCGCTGCCACTAGGGGTGTGGCTTCCGTGAGGAGGGGCTCGGAGGCTGGGGTCGGGGGTCCGGCGGAGGAGGGCGCGCTGCGTGGCAGGGCCAGCCCGGGCGCCTGGCCCGTGCCCCCGGCTGTGGGGACCTCCCCGCCACACGCGCGCGCTTTTCAGCAGAAGTGATCGCCGAATGCCTCGGACTCCATGCTGCTGCACATTGCCATCATCGGGTGGGTGGCACTGAGCGGACCCCCGGGAAGACTGGAAGTCTTAGTAACATCCACGTTTGCCCCGTGACAGCTGTCGCCATAACAGGGAGCACACGAGCGCCTTTCAATCAAAAGTCGGGTTTTTATGGCCTTTTGATTCCTTGGCACAAGACGTAGCCAAGGATCTTGCACGTGAGGAATGGCGTGGAGCATCAGCTGCTGAGTGCTCCTGGCGGCGTCTGTGCACGCGCGGTGTTGAGGTCCGGTCCTACACGGGGAAGTGCATGCTCGCAGCAGCTGTAGAAATTCGGTGTGATTTCCTGCGTCAACAGTGAAAGACATAAAGACTGAGCCAGGCGTCAGAACCTCTCTTATCAAAACCCAGAGGCAGAGATTAGAACCCAAGAGCAGGTTGCCTTGAGATTGCGTTGGGGACAATGGCAGTGTTTATCAAGCAGTCAAGGCCATATCCGCGGGTTGTGCTGAACAAGCTGTTCATCAGGAAGTCTGGAGGAGAGGAGCGTTTTCCCAAAACAAAACACTAAGCCTTGTGTTACAGAATGGACACTAGTTAAGATAGTGATTGGAAACGTGCTCTAATTTTGCTCCCTCCTGAAATCTCACAAAGAAATTGCAAACATGGGATTTTTTTTTTTTTTGAAAACTTAAAAACCCACACGGGGAAATTATCAAATAATGGGCGCTAGGAAACAAATGTCTTAACAAACCTTAACAGAATCGAACACCAGCAGTAGGGAGTGCTACAAAAACAATTGTGTATAAATCAGAGAATCTTGAAAATGCATAGGCACTGTCAGCACCCTACACCTGTGGAGATGAAGCAGGTGGTGCTGCTGTTGAAAGACTTAAAAAGGAAGTAGGTGGGACCTTTTAATGAAGCAGCTAAGTATCTAGGTCCTGTTCCCATTTCACCCTCTTGAGTGCCTTTGTAGTTGTTAGAAGGTTTAAATGGAGGCTCTTTATCTTGACAAAGTCGAGGATTTTTGAACTGGACCCAAGGCATCTTCATAGGGGTACCTTTATGAAAATGACACTGAAGACTAAACTCTTTCATCTCCTTCCATTTAACTTTCAGAACTTCTGAGCCAGATTAATACTGCCCAGGCTCAAATAAGAGAATTCTACAGTGAGCAAATAAGAGAAGTAACACACATTGGTTACACTGATTGCTTCTAGGAGTGGAGAAGAACTCTATGGCTGAGAGGAGAAAGAATACTTACTGTTTTTTCCTTTTAAAGTTTTGCACCATGTGCAATTGCCTATAGAAAACTACAGTACAGCCTGGAAAGATACACAAAAAGTGGGTAATACTGATTGCCTTCAGCCAGGAAATCTGGGTGCAAGGCAACAGTAGAATGGGAAAGACATTTTCACTGTCTTTGATATCTTTTGAACTTTCAGTTGTATTATTTTCACCTATTAAATGAATGTCAACGGAGGCAAATAGGTCATTTATGGAGATTCTCATGTTGACTATATCTGAAAAATGAAAGTGCTCTCACACTACAAAGGAATGGCGTATAACAATCCCAAAACTTCAGTGGGTTTCACTCCTGCTCACAATCCTGCAGGTCAGCTGTGGTTTAGATCCTGGGTGGGCCAGACTGGATCCAGACTTTGCTTTGTCCTTCCTGTCTGCTCCACATGTGTTAGTTCTGGGACACAAGCTGAAAATGCAAAGCTGCCCGGAGCGTGTCTCATAGTGAAAGCACAAGAAGGCTTCTGAGAACCCGCTGTGCCTCAGCTCAGAAGCTGCACCTGGTCTTCACCTGTATTCCGTCAAAAAGTCCGTCACATCCCAAAGTCTGTGGGATGTGATGGGTTCTCTGCCTGCAGGGAGGTGCCTCAAGGCCACAGGACAAAGCAAGCTCTCTTTTGGGAAAGCAGAGTGCTGAGTGTGATAATGTTAACAGATGTGCAAAAGTGCAGTTAAAGATAGTTGAGAATGAAGGTGCTTACAGAAATGTGTATTTCTGTGTATGTTTTTAAAATCAGTATTTCTTGCCAAGATAGTAGCGTCCTACTTTGAAGTAAATGACATTTATATACCGGCCCCATGCATGTCTCTAATCATAGAGCCCTATAAGTAATGTGTGATGAAATGAAATACATGTAAGGACACGGGTTTTTAGAGGAGTGGTTCTGAGCAGGTGTATTTCAGCCACTGAACGTGTTAGTTCTTGTGTTATTCGCGTGTCTAACAGCTCACCTTTCATGACAGAACCTTCTTTGCAGGGAGATGGCCTTTGTGTCTCGGATGTAATGCACTTGCAGTTTGTTATTCAGCAGTGAAAATGAGTCATACGGAGGTAATATTTTCATGTGTTTTGTGTCATCAGTTTTCATTTATTTATTTACTTACTTGGTAATCATATAGCTTCAAGATCCTTTTCTTATGTCCATCCTGCCCCGGGAGAGGCAGCTCATTAGTCATTAAGCGGCGGGGCTCTGCAGCAGACTGCCTGAGTTGGAGTCCTAGCACATAGCTGTGTAACCTTGGGCGAGTTACTTCACTCCCTGTGCCTTGTCTGTAAGATGGGTGTAATAATTCCTCATAGATTACGAAGAAGACTGAAATGAGGTCACACGTATAAAGCACTTGTAGTACATAACGTACAATAAGATCTATATGTTAAATGTATTATTTTTTATTTGGAGACCATGACTTGAGTTGTAACTTTCACTGAACAAATATGTGTAGCTATTCAGCGGTCTGAATAGTCAAAGGAGTAATTTTAATCTCTGTATTCTCTTGAATTTTAGGTTAAGTTAAAAATACCTTTTGGAAATAAATTACTGGATGCTGTTTGCTTGGTACCTAACAAGAACTTAACATACGGAATAATTCTTACGCACGGAGCATCAGGAGATATGAATCTTCCGCACTTGATGTCACTAGCATCACATCTTGCATCTCATGGGTTTTTTTGCCTGAGATTTACCTGCAAAGGCCTTAATATTGTACATAGAATTAAGGCATATAAAGCAGTGTTGGTAAGCAAATTTATAGTTACTTTTAAGACTGTTAAATTCTTAATAAATTTAAAGCAAATTTTGTTAGCAGTCATTGGTTTGACTGAAAAGTCTTCTAATGAGATCCTTACAAGTTTCCAACAGTACCCAACAACTGTTGAGTGGTCAGATTTCTCTCTTTTTTGCCATCAGTTGGTGTTCATGGAGATGAATGCTTACATCATAAATGTTCCTCCATGATACTGCCCAGGAAGGTACTTATGATTTTCTCACTGGAACTGAATAATTTTAGAATATAGTTCTGACACTTGGAATATTTGCCACCTTGTGCATGTGCAAATAGGACGGTGTTTTCTACATAGATATTGTTTAGAAACATTGCTGAAGCGCAAATCTGAAATTTCTTTTAATCTAAATTACTTTAAGCTTGCTAAGTTTTCCAGAGCTTTAAATTATATGTTACTAGTATCAATTTTGATATTAATTGGAAGCCTCTTCTGGACTTTTAAAAATAATTTGTTTAAAAATACTTCATTGTTTGAATATTTTTATGAAAGAAATTCATTTTTTCTCATACATTTGTATTACCCAACATGTGATTTAATAGTGAAAAGATGACCAGAAGAATTTTCAAGAAGAATCTGTTAAGATTTTGTGGGTCTTTGTGTAGCTTTTCATAAATGTCAGAATGATAAGAAATAATGTCTTTGCTGTTCAGGGGAATATTACATAGGAGAAGAGTTCATAATCTTTTGGTTATTTTTATCTAGAATTATCTGAAGACCTCAGGAGAATACAAACTTGCAGGTGTTTTCCTTGGAGGTAAATTGCAAAACTTGTGAATTGTTGTTAATGACCCATTTTAATATTAAAATTGATAACAGGGACTTAATATAAGAATGACTTTATTATTTTGGTAAGTGACCACCTTGATATTAAAGCACTTTACATATTTAAAGCAAATTTAAACTTTGTGTATTATAACCTGAAGATGTCTCCTTTTATTTATGTCTTTGAATCACTGTCTTGTAAATGATTCCTTCACAAAGAATGTCCTTTTAAGTATTCTTCAAAAAAATTGCTTTTTAAAAAAAGTTGACTTCAGCCGGATCATAAAGCTGTGGGTTTCCATTATAGGTATCATAGACTTGTTAATTGTCATCTTTTGAAGTTACATAATTTTTTTCAGTTAACAAAAATGTTAAACAGTAAGTAAAATCTAATTTTGCCACATTATCATGACTGCTTTATATACACGTTTCTATTTCAAACCGAGCTTGTTCTTAATTGCTTTCAGGTCGTTCAATGGGCTCCAGAGCAGCTGCTTCTGTGATGTGTCACGTAGAGCCAGATGAAGCCGATGACTTTGTCCGGGGCCTCATTTGTATCTCCTACCCACTGCACCACCCAAAGCAGCAGCACAAACTCAGAGACGAAGACCTCTTTCGTCTAAAAGATCCTGTACTGTTTGTATCAGGCTCTGCAGATGAAATGTGTGAAAAGGTGAATTACAAATCGATGTTTGTATGAATGAGAAAAAAAGTGCAGTCAAGTATTGTGGAAAAAAACTATTACCCACAACATTCGGTCCTTTAAGAAAGGGGTAACATGTCTGTTATAATTTGAATCTATTTGTCTACTATAAGTTGAAGGTATTGAATCTGTTTCTCTCTATAAAAAAAGTACTTGTCCATTATAACTTGTGTAATGCTAAACAATGCTAATCCAATGCTAGGTGTCCTCTTGTTAGGCTGTTCTTTGAGGAACCTAAAAATATAAGCAAATCAACAAAATATCCCTGGGAAGACTTGGTAAATGGATTGACTCTTATTTTGGGAAATGAAGGATTTATATCTGAATGTTGTCATTTCTGTAATGCACATTTGTTTTATCATTTCACCATTCTGACTGATTGTTATAAAATATACTCTTGAGACAGGATTTGCTTGGCAGTGTCTGTCCTTTATTGAATATTATCCAGTATTACATAACAGCTGTTTTTTAGAGCATATAACTTATTTGGGAAAAGGTGGGTTTGTTTGTTTTTTTTTAAATGTTTGAGGGTCTCTGTTTTTTGTCAATAACACATGCTTGGTCTGTCCTCTCATTCCATCATATCTGAGGAAGCGGGCTGACTTTCCTTACACATCCCATTGCCTAGTAAGTTACTGGATAGCAGTAAAGAGTACGTGGTGAATAGCTGTTGGTGTGGGCTGGTTGGAGAGAGGATTTTTTTTTTTTTTATCAAGACAGTATGTGTAATACCCTCTTTGCTTCCCTCTCTTAGAACTTGCTGGAAAAGGTGGCACAGAAAATGCAAGCTCCCACTAAGATCCACTGGATCGAGAAGGCAAACCATTCCATGGCAGTGAAAGGACGGTCAACAAATGATGTTTTCAAAGAAATAAACACACAGATTTTGTTTTGGATCCAGGAAATCACTGAAATGGACAAGAAATAATTAGGTTAAAGCCATGTTATTTTGAATACCAATACAGTTAATTTGATAAATAACAATATACCTCTCAGCATTGAAATATATTTCAGACTAATGTTCTTTAATGTTATCCTATTTTTGAAACACATTTTTAATTGTGAAATTAATATACTTTACAAATGTCTTTGACAGCACTGTTATAGTTGTATGAATATGATGTACAAATATTGAAGGTGGTCTAAATATAATTTATTTTTATTAGTATAGTTAAGTTTTGAAAAAAATTAAACATTTGAATTTTGTTACAGCATTGCTTTTGTCTTACTTGTCTGAGAAAGGATTCAAATTTTGTGCAGCAGTGTCATCTTTAAAAGAAATAGGATCTGGGAGTGTTACTCAATGGGAGAGTACTTAGGCTCGCATGCACAAGGCTTTGTTTGAATTCCAAGCACTGCCAAACAAAAACCAAATTTACTACATTAAACCTAATCAGAGAATTATAGAATATATTCATCTCTTCTCATGTTTTAAAGAACCTCTGGGGAGAACAGTGGGGATACATTTCAGATATGGGGTACAAACACTGCTTTTAGAATGAAGTAATAACTTTCAGGAAGTGTTTACTGAAGCCCTACTAGAGGAGAAATACTCAGCACTTGGAAACTGAACTACATGGTATGCAAAATTCATGGGTAGCCACTCTCCAATTGAGAGAATTAAGGGCTAAATAGTACGACTAATGTGCTAAATCTAGGCGGAGTTAGGGCTTAATTTTATCTTGGGAAATTTTCCTGAACTGGGCTTTGAATATTATTAAATTACATATAAAAAACTGTTACATCCTATAAAATGCACAGGATGATGAGGCTGGTGTTAAAAATTTGTAATAAAAATGATGTTCTAAGAAATTTATCCATTCCCTCACTTTCCTGTTGCTTTTTTGCCTGAGAATTTTTTTAAAATTTTATTTTAAAGAGAATAAAACCAAAACAATAAGACCAATCAAAACAATGAAGTGATACAGGACTTCAAAACAAGATAATAGGAAATCAATACTGGCTACTATAATATATCCTGTTATCTTTAAAATAGCTGCCCAGGGGCTAGGGATTTAGCTCAGCAGCGTAAGTGCCTACCTTGTAAGCGCGGGGCCGTGAGTTCAATCCCCGATACCAAAAAAAAAAAAAAAAAAGCTTCCCATACCATCAGACATAAATGAAAATGAGATTAAGACCAAACAAAACAAAATGATGCAGGACTTCAAAACAAGATAACAGGAAATTAACGGTGGCTACCATAATGCCTCTTATCTTCAGAATAGCTGTCCAACCATCAGACACAGGCATGTAAACTGAAAGAGTATCAGAGTTAAAATGGTTTTTACTTCAGTAGTTATCTTTTCAGAAATTTTAGGTGGGTGACTTCTGATTCCTGCTATGTCTGTGTCTCCGGAACTTGTGTGGGCTGAGGACTGAGACTGTATTTTGCTCCTTCGTCTTGACATTTCCCTGTGTTCCTCCGAAGAAGCCCATTGCTGCATCCCGGGTGCTTCCTGCACTGACTGCCATGCCTTGGTGTAGTGACTGGACTGGGCACCTGGGTTCCTCCGATCTGGGGTTCCTGGAGTGCTGGAGAAGCACAGGTGGTGGTTCACCAAAGTTCCCCCAGTGGTGGCGTGGCCTCGAGGTGTGGCTTCTTCCTATTAACTCCTTTTGGTTGCAGTTCGGTTTAGTCTGATATTTCATTGCTGATTTTCTGTCTAGTTGATCTCTGTGACTAGGGGATTATTGTGGTCTTTCATTACAACTGTGTTATTGCTCATTTGATTTTTCATGTCTACCAATAACTCTTATATAGTTGGGTGCTCCTGTGTTAGGTACATTTGTGATTGTTATGGCATTTGTGCTGTGTCCAGCTTTCTCATTGACCCCAGTCAATCTTGTGTTCTTCTCCTTTGCTTCATCTTTTAGCTGTTGGATTGATTTCTCATAGTCTCTGCTATTTTTGAGATACCTTTCTTTTCATGATCACTAGCTGCAATTCTGTCATCAAGATCTGAAATTCTATCCTTCTCTTCAATCTGTTGCACATACTTTTAATGGATCTTCTCCACATACTTCTGCACATACTTCTCCTGGATCTCTATTAAATCTGTTTCATGGGTTCCATTTCTCTCCTATGCTTTTAAAGGTAGACCTTTCATACAGCTGTGCGTGGCCTAGATAGCTTCCTGTTTTAGGGTTTCTCATTCTTTTTTCCCTGGTAGTCAATAGGTTTTGTTTTTAATATTTAAAATATACCATCAAAAATGAAAACCTAGGTATCAACATCCCAATCTTTTATAATACAAAATGAAATCACGTGTAGCTAAAAGTTCAAATCTCTCATATCACCCAGTATATAATTAGTTTCTTTTGGGCTTACTTCCTAAGTGAAGCCAAAATTTTTTAAGAAAAGTAAAGTTAAAAATAGTAAACATTTGAAATTTTTTAAAAAATTTTGTTTAAAGAGAAAAAAAACCCCACAAAACAAACCAGAAAAAAGGGTAGCAACAATACAGAATTCCAAAGGAAAAAAAAAAAGAACAAAAAAACACTAAGAAATCACTATTTGATAAATTGTGTACTGTCATCTTGGAAATAGTTGTTCAAGTTACAAAATTAAAGCATACAAAGTAGACATTCAAACAGTGAGACTGTTAACAGGTCTGCTCCATGATCTAACAAAAACAGTAATATGGTCATCTATCCTACACACTTAAACAAACATACATGCAGTTATATCTTTTAAAGCACTTTCTTTTCCTCTTTTTTACAGTAGCAGTTACGCATTTTGTGTTTTATTACTCCTACAGTTCTTATTACTTTTTACACTAGAGACACAATGTGGTATTTATAATTATTCTTATTTATTTCACTAATGAGGATAATCTCAAGTTGTCTGCATTTCCTATGAAGGCCTCAAGATCATCCTTCTTCGTAGCTGAGTAATATTCCATTGTATAAAAATACCACATCTTTTTCATCCACTCTGCAGTTGATGGGCATCTTGGTTGTTTCCAAGATTTAGCTATTACAACTTGTGCTGCTATAAACATAGGTGTACATATATCACTGTGATATGACCTTTTCAGTTCTTCTGGGAAAATACCCAGGAGGGAAATAGCTGGGATGAATGGAGCTTCCACTCCTAGTCTTCTGAGAATTCTCCATACTGATTTCCATAGTGGTTGCACCAGTCTGCACTTCCACCAACAGTGAAGCAGTGTTCCTTTTTCCCCCACAGCCTCGTCAACATTTGTTATCAGTTGATTTCTTGATGGCAGCTATTCTTTCAGGAGTGAGATGAAATCTCAATGTTGTTTTAATTTGCGTTTCTCGAATGACCAGTGATAGTGAACATTTCTTCATGTATTTGTTTGCCATTTGTATATCTTCATCTGAGAACTGTGTGTTCATCTCTGATGCCCATTTTTGGAGAGGGTCTTTGAATTTGGGGGGGTTGATGTTTTTCAATTCCTTATATGTTCTTGATATAAGTCCTTTGTCTGAAAGATTGCTGGCTAAAATTCTTTCCCATTCTGTAGGGTTTCACTCTGATGGTGTTTTCTTTTGAAGTGCAGAAACTTTTCGATGAGATGCAAGTTGTTGATTCTCTGAAGCATTTCCTGTGCAGTTTGGGTTTTGTTCATGTATTCTCTGCCTACCCCTATGTCTCCAAGACTTCTAACTACCTTATCTTCCAGGAGAGTTAGTGTTTCTGTTTTAATGTTTAGGTTTTTGATCCATTTAGACTTTAGTTTTGTGCATGGTGATAGGCATGGATCTAGTTTCAGTCTTCTTCATGTGGAGAGCCAATTTTTCCAACACCATTTATTAAAGAGGCTATCCTTCCTCCAGGGAACATGTTTAGCCCCTTTGTCAAATATCAGGTGGCTGAGTGTCTTTGTCCTTATACTTGCATCTTCTAATCTGTTCCATTGATCCTCACTCAGGTCTATTTCTTTCCCAGTACCATGCTGATTTTATCACTGTGGCTTTGTAGTACAGATTCAAGTCAGGAATTGAGATGCCTCCTGCCTTGCCTTTATTGCCCAGGATTGCCTTTGGTATTCTAGGTTTCTTCTGTTTCCAAATGAATTTTAGGAGTGTTTTCTCTAGATCTATGGGATATGTAGATGGTATTTTGATTAGGATTGCATTAAATCTGTGTAACAGTTTTGGGAGTATGGCCATTTTCATGATGTTGGTTCTTCCTAGCCAAGAGCATGGAACATCTTTCCATTTTCTAACATACTGTTCAATCTCCTGTTTTAGAGTAGTATAGTTTTCAGCATATAGGTCTTTTACATTCTTAGGTTGATCCGTAAGTATTTCATTTTTTTCGATGTTATTGTGAAGGGTGATATTTCCATAATTTCTCTCTCAGTGAGTTTCTTGTTTGTGTATAGGAATGCTATTGATTTTTGAGCACTGACTTTGTAGCCAGCTACACTGCTGAATTTATTTATTACCTCTAGTAGTCTTTTAATAGAGTTTTTTGGGTCTTCTATATAGAGTATGATGCCATCTGAAAATAGTGATAATTTAACTTCTTCCTTTCCTATCTGTATTATTTTATTTCTCTCTCTTTTCTGATTGCCCTGGCTAGTGTTTCCAGAACTATATTGAAAAGGAGTGGTGATAGTGGACATCCTTGTCTTGTTCCTGATTTTAAAGTGAAAGCTTTCAGTTTTTGTCCATTTAGTGTAATATTGGCTCTTGGTTTGTCATAGATGGCCTTTATAAGGTTGTGGTAGACACTGTATTCTGAGTTTCTGAAGGGTTTTAATCATGATCATGTGTTGAACTTTATCAAAAGCTTTTTCTGCATCTATTGAGATGACCATGTGGTTTTTGTTTTGGCTCTGTTGATATGGTATATTACATTTATTGATCTGCATATGTTAAACCATCCCTGCATTCCTGGGATGAACCACACTTGGTCATGATGTATAATCTTCTTGGTGATTTGGTGCATTCTATTTGCCAGTATTTTATTGAGAATCTTTGCATCTGTGTTCATTAGTGAGATTGGCCTATAGTTCTCATTTATGGTTGGGTCTTTCTCTGGTTTTGGTATGAGAGGAATCCTTGCCTCCAGGAATGATTTAGGGAGGGTTGCTTTCTTTTCAATTTCATTGAAGAGTTTAAGGAGTATTGGTATCAAATCTTCTCTAAATTTCTTGTAGAATTCAGCTATGAATCCATCAGGACCTGGGCTTTTCTTTCTTGGTAAGTTTTTTATTACATTTTCGATTTCAATAGCTGATATTGGGTTGTTCAAAATTGCTCTATCTTCTTGGTTGAGCTTTGGTAATTCATATGTTTCTAGAAATCTGTCCATTTCCTCTGTTTTCCTCTCTATGTGAGTAGAGATTTTCAAAGTAGGTATTCATGATCTTTTGAATTTCCATGGAATCTGTAGTAATTTCCCCCTTTTCAGTCCTTATTGCATGAATTTGGGTTTTTTCTTTTTCATTATAAGGTTAGCTAGAGGTTTGTCAATTTTGCTTATTCTCTCAAAACACCAACTTTTTGATCATTAATTCTTTGTATTTTTTTTTTTTTTTAGTTTCAATTGCATTGATTTCTACTCTAATCTTTACAATTTCCTCTCTTCTATGAGCTTTGGGTTTAACATGCTCTTCTTTTTCTAGAAGCTTGAGATGAAGCATTAGGTTGTTTATTTGTGCTCATTCTTTGTTCTTGATATGACAATTTATTGCTATATATTTCCCTCTTAAGACCGCTTTCATTACATCCCATGGATTGCCATATGTTGTTTCCGCATTTTCATTGAATTGTAGGTATTGCCTTATTTTTTCTTTAATTTCACCTGTAGCTCACTGGTTGTTCAAAAGGTTGTTATTTAATTTCCATCTATTTATGCAGGTTTTGCAGGGGTTTTTTGCCACTAATTTCCAATTTCAGTGCACTATGATCAGATATTATGCATGGGATAATTTCAATACCTTTGCATTTAAGAATGTTTTATGGGATAATATATGGTCTATTTTGGAGGATGACCCGTGCACAGCTGAGAAGAATGCATATTGTGATGTGTTTGGGTGGAACACTCTGTAAACATCTACTAAGTCCAATTGCTCGCAGGTATGATTCAGTTCTATTGTATTTTTGCTGGCTTTTTGTCTAGTTGATCTATCTCTTTGTGACAATGGGCTGTCAAGATCCCCTGTAATAATTATGTTTTTGTGTATTTGGTTTTTTATGTCCATTAGCATCTGCCTTATATAGTTGGGTGCTCCTGTGTTTGGTGCATATATATTTATAATTGTTAGTTCTTCCTCTTGAATTTTTCCACTTATGAGTATGTAGTGACCTTCTTTGCCTCTTTTAATCATTTTAGGTTTGAAGTTCACTTTGTCTGCAAATGGAATAGTTACCCCGGCTTTTTTCTGGGTTCCTGTTGCATGGAATACTGTTTTCCATCCTTTGACTTTTAATCTATGAGTTTCCTTTTGGGTCAGATGTGTTTCTTGTATACAGCATATTATGGGATTATGTTTCTTGATCCATTCTATCAGCCTATTTCTTTTGATAGTTGAATTGAAGCCATTTACATTTATGGATATCACTGATACGTCCTGGTTCAACTTTGCCATTTTATGCTCCAATTGTTTGCTCTCTGCTTTTCCCCCTTTTTAATTGCTTGTCCTACCTGGTGGTTTCTTTCTGTTGTTCTGGGAATTGCAGTCATTTGTATCTCTGTCTAGTATGTCTTTCAATATTCTTTCTAGGGTTGGTTTGGTGGACGTGAATTTCTTCAGTTGTTCTTTGTTATAGAAGTATCTTGTTTCTTCATTAAATTTGAATGAAAGTTTTGCTGGGTACATCAGTCTGGGTTGAAAGTTGTTTTCTTTCAGGGCTTGTGTATTTGGTTTTTTATGTCCATTAGCATCTGTCTTATATAGTTGGGTGCTCCTGTGTTTGGTACAAGTTCTTCATCTTGAATTTTTCCACTTATGAGTATATAGTAACCTTCTTTGTCTCTTTTAATCATTTTAGGTTTGAAGTATCTCCCTCCAAGCACATCTTGACTTGAGGGTTTGTGCTGAAAAGCCTGCCATGATTCTAATAGGCTTTCCTTGGTAAGTGAGTTGTGTCTTTTCTCTAACAGCTTTCAGTATTCTGTTTTTATGCTGTATGTCTGAGATCTTAATTATTATATGTCTGGGTATAGATTTATGTTGGTTATGACTATTTGGCATTCTATATGCCTCACTCATTTTTTATATCAGATTTTTCCCCATGTTTGGGAAATTTTCTGTCATTACCTCTGTGAACAGCTTAGTTATATCCTTTGCATTGTCTTCTGCCTCCTCACTGATGCCTATTAATCTAACATTGTTTCTCCTGGCATCATCTTGAAGCTGCTGGATTGTCATTTCATGCTGCTTTGTTGTTTTTATAAGTTCTACTCTTTCATGATCGCTATCTGCTATCCTGTCCTCAAGGCCCGAAATTCTATCCTCAGCTTCATTTAAATGACTTTGCAGGCTTTCAATATGATTTTTCATTTCTTGCATATCTCTTTGAATGTGTTTCATGGATTCTGCTTGTTTTCTTCATTGTTCATTCAAAGTTTCAATCAATTTCCTATGCTCCTGTATTTTTTAATGTATTTCTTCTGTAGCTATGTTGAGCAACTCATTTACTAAGGTTGTTACTTTTGTCTTTACATAAGACATTATTTCTAATTTGAGTTCCTCTACAGCCTCATGGATTTGTTTCTTTACTTCATTTGCTATCTTTTCAGAGATTTCTGGTGTATGACTTTTAAGGTCCTCTATTTCATTATTGCCTATACTTGCCCCTGATAGACTAGATGTTTGGGATTGCATTTTGCCTTTTCGTTTAGTCATTTTTACCATTTGGGTAAATATCTGGTCTTTCTATCCCGATAGTCACAACTTTCTGTAGTGTGTGTTTTAGGGTCCTACTGTGTGGTTGATGTTTGTCAAATTGCTGGGTATCACAATGAAGAGGAGATACAGTCTCCTGAATTTCTCCTACAGGGCCTGTTGGGTGAGTTCTATGTTCTTTCTGGGACAACTAGCCTAGAAGTATTGAAGTAGGGCAACTCTTAGTTCCTGCTGTTGTTATATCTTCAGGTTGCTGCAGGTCACCAGATCTCCCTGGCTACAGTGTTTGTGTCATCTGAGGCCCTACTGTGTGACTGGGGGTCTCATGAGTTCTTTTAATTTTCTCTAAGTTGGGGGGGCATTATTGGCACACTCCTCAACCTGTCTGATGTTCTCTGTGTGGGGGAGGGGGTTACCCACTCTCTTGCCAGGTTCCCCAAAGTCTTACAGTTGGAGGGAGTTTCACTTCTGCTCCTATTTACCCACTGCAGACCTCTATTTTAGTGACAAACTCACCACACTGACTGGAGCCTGCTGAGGTCTTCTGTTTGGGTGAGGGGTTCCTGAGTCTCTCATCCAACCAGCACAGTAGTCCACTGTAGTCCAAGGTTCCGATGTTCCTGGTGGAAGGGTGGGCCCAGCAGTGGCAGTCCCAGGCAGATCAGGCCTGTGGCCGGCTTCCTCGATGTTCCTGGAGGAAGGGCGGGCCCAGCAGCCAAGGTCCCAGGCAGCTGAGGCCTTCAATGGCCTTCTGCAATGCCGCATTTGAAATTTTAAATATCAAAAGATGGTAAGTGAAAAAATTTCAGAGCAGTTGAATTATAATCACTGGTCTATTAAAATTATATAAATCAATTATGAAATAATATGGTGAACCAGAAGTAAAACTAATGTGAAATATGAAAATAAAATGACAGATTATGAATTAGAGCATACTATACAGGTAAGACAACAGTAGATTTAAAAATTTACTAATCAGGCTATGAGTTATAATACGGAGGTTTACAAACTTAAACTATGCATAATACAGGTGACCAAACAAAGATAAAACCTAAGGGACTGATGTAGGTAGCTCAGTATGAGTGCTTCCCGAGCATGGGCCAGGCCCTGGGTTCAATCCTGATCACTACTAAAGGAAAAAATTGCTTCAAATATGAGGATGATATAGATAGCATTTTTTTTTATTTTAAAGGGGATAAAATTAAACACAACAAAACAGAACAGAATGGGACCTAAGAAAGCATAAATTTCAAAGCTGAACAACCAGAGATCTTCACTATCTGTCATATTGTCTCTTGTTTTCTTCCAAATGGTTGTCCATATCTTTGCATACAGGGAGTTCATACTAAATAACACAGCCAATCTTTTCACAAGATATTTAGTTCACTGGCTCCCACTTGCTAAGCACGGGGGTGCGGGGGACTACATGCGATGGGGGACCAGAAGACATGCGATATTTGATTCTCAGCCCGACCACCGGCAGGCTCACAGCCGCGCACCAGAGAGGGGGGTAGTTCCTTCTTCTTCCGGCACCCTGAGTCAACTGCATGGTGCAGGTCTTGAGGCACCAGGGTCACCCTCCTGCAGGCCACCAAAAGTCTGCCACACTCACAGCTGCCCCCAGAGAGGGGAGGAGTTCCTTGTTCTCCCAGCACTCCGAGTTAACTGCATGGTGCAGGTCCCAAGGTGCCAGGGTCTCCCTCTTGTGGGCTACCACACTCACTGAAAGTCTGCCACACTCACCTGCTATTTCTTTCTGATGAATTGACCATTACATTTCCAAAGTTCTGAAATGGCCAACAGACCACAGGAAGAATTCTCTTTAGGCTCCTGTTTGAAGCCAGCAGCTACAGCAATCTGCCGGCCTTGATTCAGAGCCATATAGATAGCATTTTAAAATTGATTTACCCCTGAGTTTCCTACAGCTGAAATAAACATTTAGGAAAAGACTTCATCTCCAAAATATGTACCTCCTTCAAGCTTGAGATGAAAATTAAACATTGTTGAGGTCAGGACTGGGATGGTGGTCCTAGGTCTTAAGCATTAGAGAGGGCTGTCACTGTAAAGGTCCTGTAATACAGTAGCCACACACAAAAAAATATTCTTTCCAAAATGTCTATAGTGCCCTGTATGAGACACTTACTGAGATTCCTTTAAAGGCTTCCTCCAAAACCATTAGCTCTTTCACCACACCACTGCCCTCTCCCATCCACCGATACGTTTTCTTCTTTCTAGTTCTTAGATCTTTTTAGTGTCTAAAAAACTCTCCTTTTTGTTTGCACTGCCATTACTCTATTGAAACTTCATCAGTTCTTGTCTGACCAATTTTTAAGAGAAAAAAGACATAGAAAAGAAAAACAAAATCCAAAAGAGATAGGCAACGACCACCCCAAAACAATAAAAATACAGGATTTCAGAACAGGATGATAGGAATTTAACAATGGTTGTTCTATTGCATAGTGCTATCTTCAAAAAGCTTGTTTAGATTACCAGATACAGACATGCAAAATTGATCTAATCATATGAGTATTAACTGTTCTTTTCCAAGAACCAATAGAATTAGCAGTATAGTCATCTTAGCTATCTCATGTACATATACAAATTTTTGTCTTTTTCCTTTTCCCTTCCTTCTTTCATCCTTTGAGTTCATTAATGAGATAAGAGTGTGATATTTCCATATATGTATACAGTGTATAACTATCAGACCAAGGTAATTCTTTTATTCATAACATCAAGCACTTATTTTTGTTTGGAAAATTTCAAATAATCTCTTCTGGGTTTTGAAATATACAGTTAATGGTTTTCAAACCTTCTTAACCTACAGTAATGTAGTACATTAGAAGTCATTCTTCCCAGCCAACTGCACTCCTGTACAAATTACACACACTCCTTTCATCCCTCATCCGACTTTTCTAGCCTCCAGTAAACATGATTCTACTCTTATCGCTGAGATCAACATTTTTAACTTCCATGTAGAACATGTGGTGACTGTTTGTGCTTAACTTATTTCAGCAAGATTTTCCCTCAGTATATTTTCATTTATCATTTATTCTATAAAATTTCCTCTATTCTAGATTTACAAATTGTCATTTTCTGAAGCTGTGTTAGCCTATTTGTTTTTTTCTCAATTTCCTGCCTGGAATTATGGCCCATGGCAAGAAAGAAAAAGACCAAGTAACAAGAATTGCAAGGAAATAGGACTCTGGGGTCTTTAATGCTCTCTGGGAACAAAGACCAAGAATCTCCAGTTAGCCACTATTTTACTAGCCAGTTCACGGGGAGGGGGAGGGTGCTTTAGCAGCAGTGGTTGAATGGGCAAGTTTAGTGTCATGAAAGAAACAAGATTCATCCCCACAGCTAGATAGTGTTCCCTGATTTGTCTTCAGCAGACTTCATCTGCTCTGTGAGCATCACAGCCTCACTGACCATCAAGATCTCAATGGTGATGGAGAGGATGTGAATCTCTATTCCAAAACCAGCCCACAAGGCAGAGCAAGGAGGACCTTGGACAGATACTGTGTGACTTTCTTTTTTTCTTTCTTTTTTTTTTTATTTAAAAGAGAATAAAACAAAAGGGGGCAGTACAGAGCAGATCAGAAGAGGACAACATAGGCAACACAGTACTTTATATTAAGTCAACTGGACATCAACAGTATCTAACACCATATCTCTTACTCTGCTATAGTTGAGCATAGTTTCAATTACA